>JANIJG010012902.1:8966-41756 GCA_024611175.1 Megaceryle torquata | reverse complement strand
CTTACAAAAATAACAAGAAGGTCCAACAAAGGGATAGGGGGAAAAAAAAAAAAAAAAAAAAAAAAAAAAAAAAAAAAAAAAAAAAAAAAAAAAAAAAAAAAAAGAAAATCGACCAAAATGCAGAGTAGCAGAGGAGTCAACTCCTGTACTACAAAACATCACTATATGTGAAATCCAAAGATGGAAGCAGATGAGGTTTGCAAAACACAGAGGGTGCTTCATGGGAAACCACGTAATCAAGAATATCTTGGGTATGTAACCATGATACCATGGCATCTCTGTAAAAGACAGTAGAGTGAAGGTATTTAAATGGTATTTTTTACTAGGGAAGGCAAACAGATTAGCTCCTAAACCAAACAAAAAGGCACAAATCACTGGAAGTACTAGCAAAACCTCCTTGAGGAGGAGTCTGAACTCTTCCTATTCGTTGCATAGAGTCAGTTATGCTCTGACACCAAGAAACAGGGTATCAGCTGAGTCCATGTTGATCATCAGAGTCAAATGACTAATCAAACCACAAGCCTGACAAGAAAACCATTCCTACTGGATTTTGTTTTACATATTTGTTACAAATAGCAAACAGAACTAAGTCGATGTGACTTAACTATTTGGAATCTCCTTTTTAAAGGAAAAAATAAACCCATTCTTTACTCACAAACTGTATTATCTGCAAGATAACTACAAATACTTAAGACCAAAGCCTCTTGTATTACAGAGTCCTGTAAGTAGCTAAAAACAGGGACCAAGTTTTCTTCCCTTTCTGCCTTCTTTCCTTATATTCTCCTACATACCATCTCAGACTGACTGTGCTTCAGGAAGAAGGAAAAAAAGAAGGGGTGAAAAATGTATCATTTAGGCCAGTGTCTTTCAAAAGAATGCTGACTCTAGCATCTTTTAGGGAGCCACCATAAGGACCATTGTCCCGAGGGCTTTCAACTGTGACATAGCAATACAAGGATGCTGGAAGAGGCTGTGTTGCAAGGACTGAAGCTAACTTGTTTCATCAGCAGATTAGGAAGGGCAGCTGGCTAGCCTATGACCTCCTGAAGCTATGTGACTAAGTGAGGGAGGCCGAGGGCTACAGTGGTTTGCTTTGTGGTTTCTCACAGCTAATCACCTCTTGGGCTCAGAACTTCAGTGTCAAGACTCATCTCAAACTCACTTTTTCTGTTGATCTTGCTATTGCCTGAAAAATTATCAGCGCTTGAAAAACAATGCTCAGAACTGCAAGCACAGCAGTGGAGCTGGCACAGAGACAGTGAAAAGCAACCTGAGACACTCTAGAAAAGTACCTATGTCCTGCATTACTAGCAAAACACAATTAATAATATATGAGCGTGTGGTTTGCTGCAAGAGAAGGATGAAGGACAACTTTTCATCTGGCAGCTCAGCTGAACTGAACTTCAGCTGCACTGGGGAGAAAGAAGGAAGCTATGAAGCTCATTTTAATTTATACCCTGTGAAACCTCCTGTACTTTGTGCATGTGTTTGTTTCACACACAGGTAACAACCTCCTGGACTATTTCACTTGATTTTATGTAATAAAGTTGCATTTATACCTTCGGATGCTGTTTAGGAATGTGCTGTATATAAAGATGTAATATGGCAGGAGGTATATCAAACACAGGCACCAGAGCACCTGAGGGGGTTGTTTGGCTTTTTTAGTGCCAACACGACCTTATTCAGCCATCTATGTAATTCAGCCTCACTCAGTTTTAACAAACACAAGCACTGGGCTGCAGCCCTCCACTCTCCCGATCTGCATCGTCTGCATCCTGGGAGGTCTCAGTGGCCACCAGCAAATGAAAAGACAGGTTATAAAGACAAGGCTATGCAACTGCTTAGTGATCTGAATGAGCCTAAATCCTGTCAAGTGCTTCTGCCACGTAAACCTCTACTTTTCAACATGGAAAAAACTGGGGGAGGCGGGGAGGAGAAAAGGCAAGCTTGTGCCCAGCTAGATCTAGCTGCTTTTTTTTCCAGTTAACTTTGTTTCTTATTTTCATTTCAAAAGAATTATGAAATGCTACTGCTGTCCAAAAATACTGAACTAGGGCTTGACATATGTACCACCCACAAAGTTACATTTGGATTCAGGATCAACATTTTGGAAAACCGGGCCAAATCGCACCGGGAGCCAAAAGAGATGTCAGAACGAGAGAACTAGGACTGACATGATGTTACTCATATGCTAACTGGAATCTGCTCTAAATAAATGGTGAAAAAAATAAAAAAGAAAATCACCAGAAGCTGCTAAAGGCACAAGACAATCTACAGAAGTTTCCTACAATGCCGTGGTCATTAGCAGTGCTTTAGGCACTCTTTAAATAAAAGATTATCAAAGTTACGTGCATATTGCTGGGTCAGAACTTGAATAACTGGTTAGCTCCCAAACACTGACTTCAGAGCCAGAATCCTAGGTAATTTCTTACATGTGTTTTGCATTCCCCTGCCATACAATTTGTTCTTAAAATTTGCCTTCTGAAAGCACATACAAATTTAGGTAAGAGTAGAAGAAGTTGTTGACCAAGACTAAAATCCACATTATATTTTTTTTTTACAGCACACTGTGTAAGGTTACTGGTCATGAAACCTATTGCGTTGGCATCTCCAGGCACAACAGATGGTGGTGAAAACACAATCTACCCTGACCTGGAAGGCTCAGTTCTGTGAACAACAGGGGAATCCAGTCTCTGTGCTCTGCTTTTCCATAGCACTTGTCTCTAGAAAGTTTGTCCATATTCACATCTCTGCTAGTGACATCTGATAGCAAATATGAAAATTAAACCTAAGGAAGAGGGAGGGGAAAAAAAAAAAAAAAAATTAAAAAATCATCACCTAAGGGCTTTAGCTTGAAGCATAGAGCAAAACCCACTTGTGGCAAAAAAAGCACTATGGCTTCAGAAATGTCCTAGTTCATAATGAATAAAAGGATGAAGGCTCTCCTTTGAGACAAGTTTGTGAATTTGGTATATTTCTAGCATTGCTTTGCTACCATGCTGTAAAAAAACCCCATGCTCAGAAGCATTCCCAAACATCTTCCACTCTCCTAAAAAACTCCCACAATAAAACTACCCCAGCCAACCAACCAAGCAACCTCCCCTTTCCCCAAAGCTCAATTTTCTTTGGTTACACCAGCAGAAAAGTAGATTTTAATCTTTGAGCAACACAAAACTTGACGTTAACTGTTCCCCCTGCCCCCACCAAGGATTCAGTAGTTTGGAGATCACCCTGTAGAGCTTAAATCACCAACACAAAATAAACTGTTTATCTGTTCTATGG
Organism: Megaceryle torquata; assembly: GCA_024611175.1. Lineage (NCBI taxonomy): Eukaryota > Metazoa > Chordata > Aves > Coraciiformes > Cerylidae > Megaceryle > Megaceryle torquata. The sequence goes on along the minus strand of JANIJG010012902.1, from coordinate 38,474 downwards.
GACTACAGGCATCAAACCAGTATAACTGTGTGCTTACTACCAAGAAGAAAAAAAGATGTGTAGCTCAGGTTAGGCACAGGGCCACTGAAAACTATGCAATTTATGTCTCAATCCAGCCATAATATTTTTAAAATGTCCCTACACACATGTGCTTCGGAAGAGTCAGGATCTCTAAATCCAGACAGCACTGTCTGATACTAAGTACTCTCTAGGTAGGTTAGCTTTAATGTTCCAGTGCCTCGGTATCTTTCCCCTATTACTCATCTGACATATGGTTTAATGAGGCAAAGCTATAATAAACGAAGATAATAAAAGCACACAAACTATAGTAATGTTTGTTAAGAGAAAAAGACGATGGCAAACCCAAATCAATTAAAGACGACCAGTGCATGTGCACATAGGCATAAAATGTTTCTTAGGGAAAGATACTCTCAAAGGCCTTCTTTAGGTAAAGAGGAAAACATACACATTTTAAAACACATTTTTTCCCAGAAAATTCAGAATACCCTTCTTCTGAACCTGAAACCATATAATGCTTAATTTTGCAAATCCCAGTTCTGTCTAGATATCTACATATTTAAAAAAAAAATAAATTGAAGTTATCTCAGCAAGAGTTTCAAGACCAGTCAAATCAGACTGGTACATGAGCTCTGGACCTCCAGGGAGCATTTGCTATCATATGCTGTCCTAAGACAGAGTCTGGACTTTGGAGAGGATGTATCCCCCGAGCATCGAGTACTCCTGTGGAAGTGATTGCTAATCAAAACAAACTCTATTCAACTTGGCCAGCCCATTTCAAAGATTCAAGAACTAGTATCTTCTCTCAGGCACTTCCTCTAATTGGGAGCATTTAAAGAAAGTGGTACAGGAAAAGTCAGGGAGAGGGTTGCCAAAATTCTAGAGAGATCCTCGCCCCAAAAAAGGGCAGATTAGAAAAAATAAAGATGAATGTAGGGTGTTTATAAGCACTCTCCCTTGCTGCTTTTGTGCTCAGGAGGCTGGGAGGGAGAGAACAAGTGCACTGTGAGCACTCCAATTCACTTGTGACTGGTTGAGTTTCCACTACTGACAGAAACTGTGTGCAGATACTGCAGCTACACATCAAGTGGATCCATGTTCTGTAACAGTCTCACCAGGCAAAGTCTTTTTTTTCCCAGTGCATTTGCTGTCTTGAGCACTTCTTAAAATTTACTTCATCTCTTCTACTTTTAAGAGACAAACAGGAAGGTTTGTCAGCAATTTTCTCTGGAGACAGAGAGGTAAGAGAAGTGGCCTGTTAACACCCTATGGGCTTAATGCACTGCGATGGACAGAAAACCCGTTAGTAAATTCACATTTCACTGTACTTCTTGTTAAAAGGATGTGGTGAGGCAGATGGGAAAAAGACTGCATGTTAACCTTGCAGTGCCTGCTCAACACTCGCTAGCTGGGATCCTCTGGAAGGAAAGGAGACTGCTGTTAAGGAGGAATCACAAAGCAAACTCTTCTGGGAAAGATCACAGCAGAGTAGGATGGGGCAGGCAATGAGACACAGCAAGAAGAGATCTCACTATCCCACAGCAGTGCTGGAAACTCCTCCAATGAGCCTCCTCTCAGTCAGGAACAGTGCTGTAAGTCAATCCTAGGTGGCAATGGAAAGAAAAAGGATTTCCTAGGGACCCAGATGAGGTGATGCAAGATTTGTCCAGTTGGGGAAGCCAGAGAAAGTAGGAGTGGGGGAAGAGACCTCACCTTACCAGGAGGAAGAGTTGGTTTTGCTTGGGTTTTCAGATTGAAGATCACCTCATTTCATTTTAGTGCCAAGGCAAAGCCCAAACAGAGATGAACAGGCATGCAGGGATAGGCCTTAGACACACTGCTTCCAGAAGGAGATGCTCCTGCAGGATGTGACTCACACCAACCTCATTCTTGTCTTTCTCACTTGGCTTGAGAAGCCATTTACAAAGAGCTTTATACCAGACTTAAGCTTTCTTTTTTGTTGCAGCACTATTACTTTTTTGTTTCTGCTTTCTCTTGCCCTGAAGACACTGGCTCAGCTCCTGTGGCATGTGTGCACTTGGGGAAAACAGAGCCATTCGTCACTGTCAGGAGGCGTGCTGTACACAGCAGGTCAGCTCTCACCTCCTGCTGCTCCTGCAGCAAGAGCTGCAAATCTTGAAAAGATGCATAACATGCACATTGCAAACAGCCATTCATCATCGCAGTGCTGTGGCCCAGACACAACCCAGAAAGCTGCTCTGGTTGTGTGCACTGAAAGAGGCACATCCCATCCCGCTCCTGGCTACCTCACGATGAGACACAAGAACAAAGACACAAAAAAGCAAGGCAAGTGGCTGTGGATTACAGTTTCTGCTGCAAAAATGATATCCTATCTCTCTCGTCTCCAGAAAGGCCCAGTGCTGCAAAGGTGGCCCATAATCATTAAATTATGAAAATGTAAGTTGCTGGGAGGAAATTAATACCAGGCATGACTAGGGAAAAGGCTGCTTTCTTGTGAAGTAATTATGAAATTAAAATTTGATCTCTCCCTGGCGATTGTACAAAGGATACGGCTGAGGTCTTGAACACAACAATACAGCCAGGATTTCAGCAGAGGAAGCACAGAAGGTTTCACTATACAAAAAAGCTCAATTAAAAAAGGAGGGAGGGAGGGGAAGGATGACTTTTTGTAAATTACATGAATTTGGCTAAAAGGTGCAATCAAGCAGGTTACGGAACAGGGTTTGCAGACTTCCAATTACTTTTTACAAGTTGGAATCAAGCTGTTAGGAAATGCAGCTTATCTGAATAAGACTAATAATGCTAAGCTAATTAGACCCACAGGCATTAGCCAGCAGATAAATTCAGGACGAAAAGAGGGACACTGTCACTTTAAATACTGCCTTGGGATCGGTGGAAAAGCTAATGAGGAGTGTCAGTTGGGGCTGTTTTATTAGGTGGTTCTCCAGAGAATATAGCCCGAGGTTTCTGTAGCAGGGCTTCTGCACTTGATTCAATAAATCAATTTATATTAAAGGGGGCGCAGCGCGGGCGCCTGCTCCATAAAGCATTTCTGTGGCATTTCTCAATCTGCTGAGGCACTCCTCGGGCAGGCTACCTGAACGTGCCGTCAAAGGACATCAAGACCAGCAATAAAGAATAAGATAGCAGCCACACTGGCAATATTTGTTCAAACCAGCTCGCGCATTACCAAGCAAAACATGTATGTTGGCTCTCACCAGGGTATTCTGGATCTCCAATAAGTGATTAATGAGAGCCTGGGTTTTGTGAGCCGGAGTCTGAACCGCAGACGGCAAGGCGGGCTGCACAATGAAAGCAAAAGGCATCCATCCCAAACAAAATAAAACGGCTTGAAAAGTGAAGTTGCTTTTTTAATCAGATGCTTAGAGGCTGAAAAGACATTCCCTGTTGGAAAGAAAAGGGCAAGCGCAGAGCAGGCTGGCGGCTTTCCAGGCAGTGGACAATATTGACTCTAGAATAAAATGGGTTTTGCTTAACGCTCGCCCCAGGGCACCAGCCTCTCTGCTTTGGAATAAATCAAGCGGGCGGGTGACTCCCCGGCACGGGCTGACCCCTCGGGTGGGTGGCTAACTGTGTGCCACAGCACCTCCTCTCCAGACACATAGGCAGGGAGCTGGTGAGGGCTCCGCACGAACATTGCGCTCACAGGCAGTGCCCAATTTCCCCATTTACTGCCACCTGAGGCTTCAGCCCATGATATTTGGTGGGGACTACACCAGCTCAGACTGTTTTTGACGGGAGCACTACTGGAGGGCAAAGAAAGCTGCCAAAAAATCAGGTCAAAAAAAAGGATGTGTTACCTAGGGCTCTTTTAGCACCCTAAAATCAAGCTGCGATCTGGAAACAAGCCTTTAAACAAGTCCAACATGAGCAGCAGAAAGGCCACTGTTTGCATTCCAAGGAGGAGCGAAAAATTAATTTTGAAACCACCAAAGCTCATGCCAGTTGGTAGTGCCTTCTGGGTGCCTTTGGTTAAGTGCAGCACTGCACAGCTCCTCCAGCCCTGCTGAGGAGGGAATCCTGGAAGAAGCCACTGTGCCAGTGAGAGACGCAATAAGCAAGAAAACCAGGTTTTGGGAAGGTGTCTAAGATACACAGAGCAACATACTTCAAAACTTTTTACACCAAATTCACCCATGAATAAAGAAAACCTGACCAACCATGTCTTAACTTTTTATTTAAAAGGTGAAAACATAGAATACTAATTCTGTGCAGTCCTTTAAAAGAGCAGTTTTCATCAGGCCTGCTTTCCCCTCCCTCATATTTCTCAGGCTACCTGCACCTCTTTTTAGCACTGGCAGCAATTTGCTTATGTGTCACTGAGTGTTCCCTGATGCTTCTGTTGCCAGGACTTGTCAAAACTACCAGAACCACCCTCTCTCCAATACAAGTTTAACCTCTGCAAGCCATGGACCTGAAAACCCCAGCCCAGAGACCCAGCTGGGAAAGACTGTCAGTAACACAGATGTCTGCCAGCAAATTACAGCTCGAGACAGCTCAGAGGCTCGTTCAGCAGGAGACACAGCTCTTAAGATGCCTTGCCAGCTACAGTCCGCCTTTTGCAATGGTTGCTCAACCACAATGCGCATGGGGTGAGGGTGCAAGAGGGGCAGAGTTGCCCACCTAAAATGGGATTTATTTTAAATACATTCAATATAGCAGATTTCTCATCCCAACTGCCATTGCAGAAAAAGGAGAAAGGGTGGGAGAGCCAGAGGGAGAAGGGAAAGGCTGGTCTCAAATCAGTTAAAGGCAGCCTGGACTAGTGATGCGGTATACATTGCTGGATCAGTGGTTGTCCTAATGCTGTGGGGAAACTTGGCAGCTCTGCTACCACTGTGGGCTGTTTAGACAAAGCCAGTGTGGAAACTTCACATGAAAAAAAAAAAAAAAAAAAAAAGGGGAGAGAGAAAAAAGAAAGAAAAAAAAAAAGGCCAAATGCATTATGACAGACCCAAAGACAATAACCTTTTGTAATCCAAACAAGCTGGACAGGCCAAGCCATTGTTGAGAATCTGAAATGCTCCAGAGCACAGGAGAAGGGTGAAAACGAATGAAAGAAACAAACCCAAACACACAGCTTCTAATAGAAAAAACACACAAAGTGTCCTGAATTCTAAAATAAACCAGTTAATTTTCCTGAGGAAACATCAGAGAAGAGAGTTTTATAACCTCTCACTAAAGGATGCAATAATTAAGTGTAAGATTGTCTGTTTCTTCCTAACATCACCTGCACCTCTCTACACATACATTCAAAAGGTCAACACACAGTGAAGTCACTGACCAAAAAAAGGTTCAGACAATTGATCCTTTGCATTTTAAGTGATGAAAGTTTGGCAGCGTTTTAGCACCTCAAGCTCTGTCTGGCCAGAGCTCCATCTGACGTTTTCTAGAAAAAGAATATCTATGCTAATTTATTATCCATGATATTGTCCTTAGAAACATGTAGAACAGACATGTCCTCAGCTGCTATGTCCTGATGCACCAGTTAGATATAGGAATTAGAAAGGGAAGAAAAAGAGTGAAACTGTTGAAGTGGAAAACAACCACTGTGAAACACCAGCCACCTCATACCATCATCTCTGAGGGCCCACCAAGCTGGAAATGTAATGTCTTGTCCACAGACTCCACCATTAAAATTGACCCAGACTTTTGGATAAATAGAAACAGATTGCTTCTCCTCTGCTTAGGAGATCACTGAACACAATCTGATGGAAAACAAGACTCCCCTGGGCAAACACCCTGCAAAAAGAAATGGATCCTTATATAGAAGGTCTCAGATTTAGATAAATGTATGGTGATAACAGTAATTCCCTCACCATTTTATTGTCCTGAGGCAAACAAAGAGGTAACTGATGCACTAGCTGCAGGATATGAAGCAGTTAAAAGATACTGATTCTTTTATTCAGAACAAAAATGTAGCCCCCATTTTCTACTTCCAGCCAGAAGTCAAAATTAACAGCAGGGAGAGGTAGCCTCATCATAATCTCCACATGTTTTTGCTTGGCACAGGCCACCTCTTTTTGGGACAACACTGAGGTGAATTCAGACTTGCATTTTCAAGTCACAGTTTTAAGTATTTATTCTGGAGTAACTGCTTACATCTTGGCATTTTTTTGCATTGACCATATTAGAATGTGTAACTGAATTAATGCGTGTCCTACACTTCAGGAAATTCAGAAAAATTAATAGGAAAGTGAACTCTCTTCTCCCCCCACCATATGCTAAAGTTAACAAGAGTTCACACACCGTACTGAAAAACAATACATTGAATGCAATCTGACATCCCTTTAGACTGAACTAGGCTCTTCTTCCTTACTAATTATTCTACATTTAAAGTTTCCATTCTTTCTTATTTACCCTTCTTATGCCAAATGGTATTAGCTATGCAATAACCACTCTGAATAAGGTGAAGCGCTATACACAGATTCACAGATAAGGTACAAACTGATGCACAGAATTATCTCAATTTAATTTTTAACCATTCCTACCCTTCATGCATCACAACATTCTGCTGGTGGTTTTGACTGGGAAAAAAAAAAAAGAAGAAAATCACAGTAAGGAGAACTTCGTCTGAGCTTTTTGACATGGCTCTCAAGTTCACTTGGAACTTCTCGTGAACAAATAGTTATTTTTCCCTCTTCATGCTCTACTTGGTATTTACCAAAACCAAACTTGATCACTGTGATGCCTGTTTATGTAAATCACTTAATTTTTGCAGTTCCTCACGGTCCTTTTTGTTTATTAGGAAAAGAGATGTGGTGTCACCTTCCAATGCTGCAACTTTAACCATTCTAACCTCATGTCCTTTCCAGACCACAATTAACAAGAGGAATGCAAAACATGGACCTGGAGAAACCCTCTTTGTCTTACAACTATGATGAAAGTACTCTGCTCTTACCCTCCTCCCAGGAAGTTCTTGGCCCATGATACTTCTGTAGATTGCCCTCAAATTAGAAGTGGGTTTTTTTTGTTTGTTATTTTTTTCCTCCTCTCCACACCCCCAAGCATCTCACATCTTGAAAAACAGCATCTGGAAGTCTACTTGAAGCCATTCTTTACTGATGCCTTCAGAAATAGCCAGGAGTTTAATAAGAAAATTCCCTTTGCTGGATACTGGGATAGTGTCTCGTGATCTTCCAAATGTTTTGCTGTTTAAGTCCTCAGTTGATCCAATGTTCTCATTCTGTTTCTATTCTTTTGCTCATGCCTGTAGCCTTTTTAAAATGTAAAGTCGTCATTCACAGGGTGAGACTGCATATTCTACTAGCAGCTGTTCAAGATGATGGACAATGATGGTTATTCCCAGATTAAGATGTTCTGCACAAACACTCCAAATAATATTGAAGTCCAATCATTATTCTGCCGTTAAAACGTCACTGTATTTATCGTCTATCAAATATGAGACAAATCAGAAGTATGTGGACTTGTAGTTTCATGTAAGCATCCAAGTCTCCAAACCTACAAGAGTTCAGACTTTCTCTTTTCCTTCCTGCAAGGACATTTGCTAGAGACACTAAAACACAAACATCACAGAAGTGATGAGAATTTGCATATATAGGACCTTTGCCTCGATAGGTTGCATACAGAGTCCACAACAGCACAGATTAGGGCTCCTCCAAGTGAGTGGGAGTCACTTGAGAAGGAGCATCTTGAACCAACACAAAACAATGAAGACATTTAGCCAGAGACAAAAAAACCTCATCATTCTTACAGTCTTCACTTCATTAAGTCAATGCTGTTCATTCAAGCCTTTTCATTTTAGGCTGACTATGACTTGCATTCAGATAGGCCCATCTCTAAAGCAATTCTTCATGAGTAACCCAAATCAGGGGTCAGTGGCACTGGAGTATAGGAGGCAGCTCTCTCTCCTTCTGTAAGCATTCCTCTTCATGCAAAGGCATGACAGCACACTGATCCAGATTCTATAAAAAGCTATTTCCGAGATAGGAAAGTTGTTTATCTTGCCAGAAGATCCCCTGGCATGTCTTACCCTTAATATGTTTGCTCCACTTTGAGTGTTCACACATTAAAATGAACCAAAGTCCTGGCTCTGGAGGGAGGTCAACTTATTTAAAACATTATCTTCTAGAAGAAAAAAGTACTTCTGGAGGAAGGAAATAACTTTCCCTTCAGTAGGCAGGTGTACACCTCCACATTTAATGCAGTTTAACTAATCAAAGACACATATAAAGCAGGCATTGACTGGGGAGAAGTCTGACCCCATGCTGAGAAGGACACATTCTTACCAGCCAGTCATGTTAAAGTCACGGTAGAGCATCCTCTTTCCAACTTCCTTGCGCTGCACCCTCCGTGGAAACTCTAAATGTGTGAACTCATTTCCCAGCAAGTGGGGCTGCATGTAAGCCTGTGGGCAGAAATCAAGCCACAGATACCACATGAACATCATAAAAAAGGACATCATCTATTTTTAATGAGGTAGCATTACCATCCCTTTCTGCTCCCTCCCCCCCACCTGCCCCCCAGCTTTTTAAACAAGGAAGATGATGAACTCTGCTTCAGCAAACAACGTGCACATACACAAGTTCTGACACTTCCTGGTGTCTGGCAGTAGCCTTACAGGGAGCAGCCCTCTTGCCCTCAAAATCCTTCACTTCTCCCTGCTCCTCAACATTTGGGATTTCTAATGTATGCGTCATGCACTGACCTTAAAGGAGGCTACAGGGCTTAGTAAAATAGAATACATCTCCTTTTCTAAGTCAGTGACCAGAGAGGACATGATCAAAGAATAAAGCCGTGGAGCAAGCACAGACTTGGAGGAGTGCACGTGGAGCGAAGCTCAATCTTTTTGAATCCCGGTTTAGTTATGCCAACAATGCACACAACTTAATATTACTAGCACATTTTAACTGTCACTATCACAAGAAAAAAGTTCCCTTTTACCTAGTCAGCATGCTCCACCCCATCACACGACCCTGCAAACACACACAAGTCACAGAGCACTTTATTTTCTTGTTTTCTAAAAACTACTTCTTTCAGGTAGACTTTAAGAAAAGCAGCAGCAATTTTGTGTACAACTGCAAATAATGTTTTTGATGGTGTTAGCATTTGAAGGCCACCGCTGCTGTCCTTCCTGGTGTGCTGCTCTGCAGATGCTGGGAGGCCTCTTTTCCAGAACCGCGCCTGAGGCTCAAGTTCTCCAGAGCTGACCGCTCTTGAGAGTATCACGAGGCTTTTTGTCTGCTGCACAAATGTTTGGTTTGGATTTATACACAGATCACCTGATATGATAGGCTAATCCTAAACACACTGTATTTCTTCTGAAATAAACCTCACTCATTTTTCTTTAATATTTACATAAACAAGCCTTTCTCCCTCCCTCCCTCCCTCCCTCCCCAAAACCACATTGTGAGCAAGCTCTTCTGAAGTGACAGTCAAACTGGACAGGCAACTGAAAGTAGTTGTGTTTCTTAAGCCTTCTGCAGATAACTCTTCTTCCTTATCCAGACAGTTAAGGCAATAAGGACTGTCTTATCTGCAGCAGCAGTTGCTGTCAGGGCAGACCAAATGAGCTGGCTTTAGTTTGTGGGTTTGTCATAAATCTAGAGCTCATCAAAGGTGAGCAGCAGGAAGCAGTGGAAGCCCTTATTGATCTACCTGGCAGCTATCATGCAGATAGTTCACAATAACATATTTCCTGCATTTAAGGGCTGAGCCTGCTCCCACTCAATGTATTAGGAGTTGGATCAGGCTCAGCACAACACAGGACTAACCTTCCATTAGCTTGTCCCCATTGCCAGACATCCTTCCAGAAAACACCTCAAGCCTGGCTGAAACAGGGCTGAGTGAGATTGCTGTGTGTAGCCAACAAGATTGGATTCTGCTTTCAAGAGGCAGCTTTAAAGCACGCAAGAGTGATCTTGACATTGCGATCCCTTCCTGGAACAGAGGCTTCATCAAATTCTCTCTTTGCTTACAGTTGAGGGAATTACATTTTTTTTCCCTGCAGTTTACATTCAGCCAATATCCCCTCCCCCACCCAAATATTGTTCTTAAGGACTCTCTAATTGGATCACTGTTCCTCATTACAGAAATGGTTGAGAAGCACTAGTGACTTCTGAAAGGTCTAGCAGTACTAGTCCAGATGAGGCTTTCCATACTTCCAGAACTCTGGATTCTTTATTTAAAATTACATGTGAACTTTTTATTTTATTTTTGCTCCAGTCACAAAAAATATGGATCATCCCTAATGATTTCTTTGATGCATTGCTACACACTGACAGCAGAGAGATGGACTTTGTTGGGGAGTATTTTTTAATTCTTTCTAGTCTCTGATATTGCAAACAATGAAGTCAGTCTGTGTTGACAGTGCCATTCAGTACACTTTTAAAAACGCACAGCCTATCTTGATTAAATCATTACAAACCACTTCTAGCTAAACACTACTGTCCCCTGCCTACACAAAAAGAAGCCTTACTTAAAGCAAAAAACCCCTCATACCTGACATTATAATGAAGTTATTTAACGTCTACATGATGAGATTACTTATTAGGCTGGATCACAGGTCCAGAAGAAAAGGGATTTACAGGCTTTTAGCATTTTTCTCCCTGAAAACAAGAATTTCCTTTATTGAAAAGGTAAAATGATTGGGAAAGACTGCATTTCATAAAGATTTACTCAGATGGAAAATCTGAGGTCACAATGAAATAAGATTAATAAAGCTGGCAGAGTTACCAGCGGACTGCTAATGTTCAAATAAGATTTCTCTTCTGCAGCCAAGCCTCGATGCTTGATTTACAATCCAGGGATCTTAACTTGATTCTAATATTTTTGGCGTCAGTGGAACAGAGTTGGAAAAGAGCAATTTGGAAGCTTCTGGTGCCCGTGAGCTGAATTCTTATGTGAAGAAATGGGGATTTTTGCCATTTTTAAATTTTCTATGTTTTTTACCCTTTTCTTTTCAAGTTACTTTTGAGGCTTCACTAGTAATTCTACAGAGAAAAGAATGTTCTACTATAAAACGAATCTGTAACTTCTAGTCAGTTTTGTTGAGAATTGTTCTCCATTTCCTACGAGGCAGGACTCTCCTCCCTCTCCACCCCAATCAAACTGTGCTGGGCAGCAGAACCAGAAAATAAGTAAAAAGCAATGCTTTAAAAATCTACAGATCTTTCAAGCAGATATACAAGCAGACACCTTGAAATATCCTCAAGTGATCAAACAAGAAACAATAACAGTAAGTGAACTGACTACCAGAATTGCATCTGTGATGAGGCACTGTATTTTCCATTTTTTCATTTGTTTAGTCTTGATTTGCAAGAACCTCAGATCAGAAACACCATTCAGAGATTATAAAACTGAGTAAGAAGAGTGACTATCAAACACTTTCTATACCCTTACAAGGTATCTTCAGACAACACTGCTATTCTGGGTTATGGAACTGGAATATTTTCCGTTATTTTTCTTTCAGAAGCTATTACAGTTTTTCAGCATAAATCTGGCATTAGTCTGCATCATGTATTTTTAGTACTCTGCCATTTTATGGTGTATTTTGTGGCTGGATGTATTCCATTCAACATTCGTCGTTTAAAATGGAGTCTGCTTCAAGGAAATATTACTCACATTTCTTTCAAAAGGCCATTTGCTTCCTGCTGTTTCCTGGTGATCAGCAAAGCAAACATGAAATTAAGATAAACCTCAACTTACCCACTAGTGTGTCTGTTAATTAGGAGGCAGGGAACACTGCACTTATCTTATCACACCTCAGCAAGGCCAGCTGACGCCTTTTCCAGCTCCCCCAGTATGCACTGCTCTGGAACATCACTGGCACTAGTAGTCTCACTGTATTCTGTGTATTTTCAGAACTGCTGTTTTCTTCTATGTCAACTATATCTTACAAATGTATCTTACAACTGTATCCTCTTTTTGTAGAGTGCCAGGGCCATTTTTCCAATAGGATACTCTACTATACAGGACTACCATTCACAACAGCACACACAGCACAATGCACCCAGAAGTTTTTCTAGATTCCTTAGTTGTCATTTTATGGGTACATTTAAGTGAAACAGGTTAAAACTAAAGGATGTGGTGGTAGAAGGAAAGAGGGAAGTGGGAGCCAAATCCCACAGGTGAACACCCACCAGTGGTTTGGTAACAGTATGAATCACAGAATGGTAGCGGTGGAAAGGGACCTCTAGTCCAAACCCCTACCAAAGCAGGTTTGCCTCGAGCAGGTTGCACAGGAACATGTCCAGGTGAGTTTTGATAGTCTGCGGAGAAGGAGACTCCACAACCTCTCCGGGCAGCCTGTTCTAGTGCTCTGTCACTGCCAAAGGAAAAAAGTTTTTCCTCACTTCCAGATGGAACTTCCTGTGTTCCACTTTGTGCCCACTGCCCCTTGTCCCACTGCTGGGCACCACTGAACACAGTCTGTCTCCCTACTCTTGACACATGCCCTTTAGATATTTATAAGCATTCATAGGATCCCCTCTGTCTTCTCTAGGCTAAATAAATGGTCCCAGGTCTCTCAGCCTGTACTTGTGAGACAGATGTTCCAGTCCCCTAATCATCTTTGTTGGCCTCCATTGGATTCTCTACAGTAGTTCCCTGTCTCTCTTGAACTGGGGAGCCCAAAACTGGACACAATACTCCAGACACTGCCTCACTAGGGAAAAGTAGAGGAGGAGAAGAACCTCCCTCAACCTGCTGGTCGTACTCTTCTTAATGCAACCCTGATGAGGGGATGACCATGCCCAGAGCTGCTCAAAAGTCAGAATGGCTGTGTAGTCAACTTGTTCTTTTGAGGTTGCCATGCCAGATGCCTATGCCCAAGGCTATTCTTGGTTACATGGCAATAAACCTCCACTAAAATAGGAGCTGGATAGGGAAAACGTGTTTCATCCCACTTTCAGTTTTTCAACTCGTACTAGATGAAGCAGAGTTTTGTCTAAGACTAGGCTGGAGGACTTCACATAGAGATGCTCACATGACCTGAACAACTCATTATCACACAGACTTCTTTTCACATGGAAATTAGGGCCCAGAAAAGAGGATCTAAACCAACATCCCATGTGGTCAAAGTAATCAATAGGCACTAAAGGCTCCTTTGGCCACACTGTGCTAACAGTGCCTACGGCACAGGGATCCAATGCTCCTGCAGGCTGTAAATCCATACCCTCCCATTGCCTGTGCAGTAACCTCTCCACAGTGAACAGTATCTCTGCATTTACCAAGTAAAATATTAATGCTAAAATGATTAAGTGATTTTCTTCTTATTCTACAGGAAGAGCAGTGCAACGTGTTTGAAACAAAGAAACTCAGCTTTAACTGCAAATAAGAAAATAAATCCAAAGTAACTAACTTTCGTTTAAGAGCAGCAGAAGAGAGATGCTGATGGTGCAATAGACTGATAGAAGAACCTGGGGACAAACAAGGTGAGCAAGGAGAATTATTTGGGATTTCGTCAGCAAAACAGAAGCAACTTTTGGAGAGTAACGTTTATTCCAGCCTTGGAAGAAATTTGAGGTTGTCTTTTTTTTTTTTTTTTAAACACACCAGCAAAAATTTTACTTATAGAATGTTATGTTTGAAATTACCTCTAATTTTGTTTCATGCTCTTACTGTCTTGCATCCATTTTCTTTGAACGTGATACCCATAGCCCTGGCATATTTGTTACATATAGAATTACAATAAACAAAGGTAAAGGAATTTTCCAAAGGAAACAGCAAAAATGCTTTTCAGATCAGCTGCCGTTTGCAAATATAAGCCAGAAAAGACATCAAAAGAGAAAAAAATCCCTTGTAGGCAATGCTTTATCTTGTATTTCCTACAGAAGTGGCAGACTCCCTAGATACTAAAGATATCTTTTCTTTTAAAGGCAAACAAATTATTTTAAATATAACTGAACTGTAAATATTTATTAGGCATCTTTTCCATTTGGTTGTCTGAATATGAATATTCCCAAGGCAGTATTTCTTCTGAAATTTTCAGCTTCAAGCCAGTGAACCTGACTTAACAACCAAACAAACCAACCAAACAAAACTCACCACAAACATGACAATTGCAGAAACATTCACAATTTTTTCTTTAAAACCTTCCACCTCTGCTTTCAATTGGAATTTTGCCTAGTTTCAAACCACAGTGCTTGGGCCAGGCTGAAGACAGGAGACATATCAAGACCAGGGAACACCACTAGCCTTGGCCTGTCTACCTCATGTCAGGCAAAGTTGACAGTGAGCCTGCCTCGGCTTAAGTTTCAAGTGTGTAAGAGGGAAAAGCAGAAGATCAGAAGCAGCACAAGAGAAAACTCTCAACTATGTTAGGAATGATTTTTTAACAGCCAGCCAATTTCATCCAACTGATCTGACCATCAGTGAAAAACTTAACAAGTAACAGGACTGCACAAGAAATAACACCACAGATTTTGACTTAAGTTTGTTGGGCAGCTTATCAGCCCATGCAGCCTGGTGCATAAAGCATCCCACATGTCCTCAGCTAGTCTCCCTGTCACTGCTTTATGAGTGCTGCTACACAATGCAAAACTAGCCTTTCTTCACCCATCCTATCCTGCAGCTACTAATGCTCACTGAGATCACTTCTAAGTTGGATATCTTTTTCCTGATTGAAGTACTATTGGCATGCTATTAGAGCAAACAAATAAAATCCTGCAATATCATTCACATGCACACAGAAAGAGCAGTCTGTGGTATTTTATATTGTCACACAGTAAACACTGGGATGGATTGAAATACCTCTGTGGCTTGTTAGCTCTATGTCTGAGCTCTCATTATCCAACACCAGTGAGCTGCTGAAGTTCTGCAGCTGAACAAGTTACACAAGCACAGCCACGCTAATCAATGGCCTTCACAAAAGAGATAAGATTCCTTTCATTGGGATTTGCCCCACCAGGTTTTTCTCTGCATTTGCTGATGGCTAAAACACATACATGGTCAGTCACCGGTGTTCAGTGGACAAGTGGTCCTTCACTGAGCCACAGTAACTCAGTGGCATGTGTCTGAACCTTAGAAATTCCTGGGCAATGCTTGTCACCAGCAGCACCTGCTTTGGTCCTCAGATCTCTTACCAGATACTGAAGTCGCTGGCGTTCGGTCTCTGGAGTGAACTCTGAAGACATTGGAATGACTTCGCCGTTTCGGATTATTATAGCCCTGTAATAGTAATAAAGCATCATCAGTACAGGGAGAAAAAAAAATAGGAAGAAATACACAGAAAAGCACAGGGTACAGTTACACTCTTATTCTCCTCAGTCACAGTAAAATAAAGCCATTTCTTTTCTATTGAAGTTGTCAGCAGAACGAGATGATAATTCCTGCCCCGCATCCTTTAGGCTGGATAACAAAGTGTATTTGTATATGCCAAGCTCATTTCAGAGTTCACAAAAACATCCAAGCAACAGAGGCAGGAGTTATTTCAGTTGATGTCTACAGGGTCTCCTTATTAAGTGAAATGCAGACACCCAGAGGATATGCTGAAGAATCACTGATTGTAGGACAACTTTTTGCAGGTTTTAATCCCAGTTGTGGCTGACACTGTCTGAACTGCTGGGTTCAAATGACTCATTCAAGCACTTTCCAATTATTGACTGGTCATATGTCAAGTCAGAATGTTTCTACTCCAACAGCATATGGAAATGACAAAGCAAATCCTGTTTAACACAAATTTAACTAGTTACCTGCCAAAAGATGACAGGTAATGCAATGGCTATAGATCAGTCAGGAGATATCACATACACTTCTGCAAACACCAGGAAGAAAATTCTCCCAGACAAGTGCCTGTTGCCTTGTAACAATTTGATATGCTACATACAAAATATGGTCCGATTCTTTCCTGGTGCAATGCCACTGGCTGAAACACTGTCACAAGAGGGAAGAATTTACCCAGTATTCCTACTGCGTTCTGAAGTCATGTATTCAACTCACAGAATTGCATTCTTATATCTTTCTATTATTTACACAGCTCTAAGTTTAGTAACCCTCGGCGGTTTCGAAGAGCTGGATGAACTATGCATCATCCCAAGGATTTTAATGCCTGTTTTGGAGCTATTTCTCAATCTATCAGTAGATTAATTCAGTGTTTGGACAGTAGCAGTGTACCAGCTGTCCTCCTGAATTCTCACAGAATTCGGTGTAGATAAAACAACTGTCACTTGGATTCTAGATATTCAGTTTCTACATGTTTTAAAGAATCTCCTTTCTGTGATCTTATCCTGTTGATGTGATATTCATGCACTAGCTTTCCTATCTTGATAATTTAATCAATTTGCTGGCATTGCTTCTATGCCAGGTATTGATGGCACTGCAATACAACCAACAAATATGGTAGGCACACAAAGACTGAAAACTTAACCACTGATTTCAAAATGCAGGCATCTTGAGAAAGCCAGCCTGGGTACAAACCAGCTTTTTAAAATTAGTGGCACTGGATAACTTGCCAAGTCTTCTGGATATGACATTAGGCTAAAATTGTCTCCAAATAATCATCTACTATTGCTAGTATGCAAAAGGAAGGAGCATTATCAAAGAGGAAAGGAACTGTTCACATTTCTGAGATTCATGTGGCAAAGAACAGACAGCTACAGGATGGTGTTACAATGGGAGAGGTGGGAAAAGGCTCTAGTAATGAGGGGAACAGCTCTGCTTTGACAGATAACAAATTTACTGCTCCTGGACTTCCATCACTCCCTTGCAAATAATCCTGTGTAGAAATTAGAAGTGGCAAGAGTACAACCTACATACTGAAGGCTCCCACCGGCCCTCCACTGCTACAGTAAAAACAAAATTGTGTGCTTGTAACAAGATAGACATGGTGGTTGTAACTCATTAACTTAAGGGAAATTTATGCAGAATTTTTCATGTAATTTTTTTACCCATTATGGGATCTGAATACATGACAGGCTTATAATAGTGCTGGGCCAATTAAAAATAATAAAAGTTTGCTGAAAATTTTTCTTTTGAATTTCTGAGACAGTCATTTAAAAAATTAATTTAGAACTCTACCACCTCCTTTCTGCAATTACACCTTTGCTGCTTTTTTTTTTTTTTTTTTTTTCAATTCCTAAGGTATTTAGCTCTGAACCCGCCTCCTTTACTCAAAGACAGTGGACAGTTTTTAAAACCTTTTCATACGTAATTTGGCTCACTTGAGTAGGCCTCCATTTAAGGGGACTGTGGGTTTAGTGCAGAGTAAGTACTCTGGCAACAGTCTAGACTAGGCTGATCAAAGGAGTTGATCAGACACTAACCAAATTTTACACACTACTTTAAGAGACTCATAAGGGATCTACTGATCTTGTGCTTGTCTAAAAGAGCTAATATAAAACCACACATTGATATAACTGCTAGCATGTCAGGCTAATTTTCTAATTATCCTTTGCTTCCCCTTTAATCACCATT
Source organism: Megaceryle torquata (assembly GCA_024611175.1). Classification (NCBI taxonomy): domain Eukaryota; kingdom Metazoa; phylum Chordata; class Aves; order Coraciiformes; family Cerylidae; genus Megaceryle; species Megaceryle torquata. The sequence continues at coordinate 21,080 of JANIJG010012902.1, read as the reverse complement.
TCACAGGAAATCCATATTTTAAAGACCACTCAGACCAGTCTGGGGTTCACCTTTTTCTTTGTGCACAATGACATACTTCCTACACACATTGTTAGCTATCATTCTCACTTCTAGGGGTAGAATTGGGCCCTGAGGGACTCACATCATATAAAAAGCAATTCAGAGGCGAGTGGGTCAACCTTTCACGGCTCAACTTACTTTCACTAGAAATTGCAGCCACCTGGGATGAAAAGCACAACCCAGCACAGAAAAAAAAAAACAACCACAAAGTCTTTGGAGGGAGGGAATTAAAGCAATGCTGTTGATACCTGTTAAAACAGAGCCTCAGTTTTATGTTTTTCATTAATGTTTTCAGCTGCTGGACTTTTTTCAACTTGCAAGTTACAGCTGCTCATAAGAGTCAAATGATTTGATCCGAGGAATTAGACAGCTCTAGATATGAGTAATGTGAGGGATGCAGAATGCACATGTATAGGTCACTGGTCTGTCAACTGTGGTGGGCTCATTATCCTCTTACTAGGCTCTTTACCTTTCTGCACCAGCTTCTTAGCCATTTCATGATAGCAAGGGGTATTTCTGATGGCTCAAGTGACACAAATGGACGCATTTGTCAGCTATCTCACTGGAGAGGCTGGGTGCAAAAGCCTGGCCCAGGAGCCACCCTGCTCGGAGGCATATTCCCCTGTGATTGAAGAGGTGCCGAATCAGGCCCTAATTGGGTTTGGAGACTGAACTGCCCTTTCCATGACCTCACAGTGACAGAGCTGCCAAGCACCAGCTGAAGGCTTTTCCCACTGAGCAACCTCCAGAGCCCTGAATTCAATAGCCCAAAGTCAATAACTGCTCACGAGGAGGGAGCCTGGCTGACGCGAGAACTCCAAACAGCCCAGCAACTGCTTTTAGAGACCCACTCTACACCGTCCTGCAGGACAATTAATTTTGACTTTACACTTCCTAATGGACTAAGTAGCAACATGGCATTATATGAGCACTGCTGCTTCTGCCACGTGTGAAAGATGCCTGTATGCAACGAAATAGTGCTCTGAAAGCATTTAGCTCCCTGTGCATTGTGAAAATATGAATGTATTATTTTATACCAGAATACAGCTGTCCTATTAAACTGTCAGAAATAGCTACATAGGAAGCAAGAACAACTCTGTGAGATGCAGTGCCCAGAGAGCATCTGATTTTGCCATGTTTAATAGTGACATTTTAATTTCAGCCGCATTGGTGAAACACATTATAGTAGAGCCACGGGGCAAGCCTGCCAAAGGCAGATGGATGATTCATGTTTGCGGGGAACAAGTATGTCAACACTAACCAAATATTCTCTGATGACAAGGTTGCTTCAGACCCATACCAATCATTAATTTTTATCACCAATGAAGAAGTAATTAAAAATGGAAGGTTTTTTTGGAAGATAGGAAACTGGGAGTCACAGATCTGCAGCCTTCTTGGTGCATCACCCTCCACGCTCTATAGCTCTCTTGCCCCTCCACACAGCATCGTCCACACTGAACAAACAGGAGAAACTGCTCTTGAGTCTTGAGGTCATGGAGGTCATTAAGTCACTTTTTTTGATCCATTGTAAAAACAAACTATAGCTTTCCCTGAGTGTCTCCCCAGTTTTGAGCCCAGATACCTATACCACCACACCCCCCCCACCTCCCCCCCCCCCAAAATTACAGATCGTACTTGCCCTTGTGTTTCACAGATATGTCCTCTGCATAACAAAGAAAGTATGTTCATTAATCCAGAGCTGGTAAATATTCACAGAAAATAGGAATATATTTGGAAAAGAAGTCCCCAAAACACAGCTGAAGTAGCCTAAAAGGGAAGAAACAAAAATCTGATTTTGTATCTCTCTTCTGGCCACTTCACTGAGCATTTTCTGATCCAGAGAGGCTGTGCCCTGAACAACTAGATGTGGAACAAGTGATATGACAGTACCTCAATGAGTAAGGCAGGACCAGCAGTCACAGCAAATCCTGCAGCAGGCTACGTCCACTCAGTCACACATAAGTGAAAAGAAACACCAGAAGCTCAAAAGGCTGCATATAAATCTACAGAAACTAATATATTTATCTTTTGGACTGACATAACTGAATAGACCATGGAGTTAAGTTAAATACTCTTTTGTGTATTTTGGCACTCACACAGAACTTTAAGTATATGGTTTGTTTTGTATATTCAGATTCGCTATTTTAAAACAGTATTTGGTGCTCTAGTATCTTACCCCTTTTAAAACATGTGGTGAACGAAGCAAAAGAAGTGTAAAAATCTCTGTGTGTTGTTCTGCAGCTCTCACGCTCCGGATGCAGCAACAACACTGGCTTAAGGAAAATATCAATAGCTTTTGCATTTTTAATATGGTTAAAACAGCCACCTCTCCTTGAATCAAGCACAGATTGTTTTGTTTGTTTTTCATGATTTATTTTTTTCTTCTTTTCTGGAGAACACAATCAGCTGAGAATTGCACAGCATCCTTTCTGAGTTTATGAGGAACAAACGGGGAAACTCATACATTTTAGAGGAAGCTATTGTTGGTTACTCTCATTTAATCACACAGAGAAAGAAACACTTTAGCGAACAAGGTCAAAAGTGTAATTTCACTGCTGTCATGGGTCTGCTGGGATTCTGGTCTTCAAAACAAAGAGGCATCTCCTACTGTTAGGAGTATTCAGGGGACACCCTGATTCCATTACACACTTTTTCAGCCAAAAATTATTTGAAACGCAACATTAAACCACACATTTCTACAACAGAGGAGAGAAATCTGGTAAAGGTGACAAAGAAAGACCATTTGGAAAACCCTTTTTGACAGCATAGATCAATTCCAAGCCACAGGGAGGATGTATCCATTTTGTCAAAAGGTGTTAAGCACTGTGGATTTGGTACAGATGAAGCAGAAGTGTCTGGCCTGTCTGAAGAGGTATTAGAAATGTGTCAATGGAAAAGAAAAAAAGGATTAAACTGACAAAAAGAATAAGGCAGGGTTTTATTATATTCAAAGGGGAACCAAGCAGTAGATTTTAATTAGGTGTGTCACAAAACAGCTGAGAATTATGAAATAAAAAAAAAAAAAGAAAAACAACCAAAAAACCACAACCAAAAGTAAATCCTAGAACTATGGAATCAGCCTAGATGGGTACTTGTTTGCTATGGTAACTAAATGCCTATATTCGGAGAAGCCAAGGAAAAGTAATGCTAACTTCTGAGGAGCTTCCAACCAGTTTTGTTTATTTATCTTTTCTTAATTGTTAAGAAGTAAAAGCAGAAGTCTGATCTAGTCTTGAATCTAAAAAGATTCAAAATGCTTCTCTCCTCTCTAAATGAAGCACTGGAACTTACAGCCATTACAATTACCGATGTCTTCTAACGTGCCCTGGCACGTTGGTTTCACTTATTACAGCCTGAATTACTCTCCTTTAGTCCCATGCACTCATTTCTCAATGTTTCTTTAGAAACCAGGTGAACAAACACCACACTGCACTGGCAATAATCATGGAACTATAGTGCAAAGCTTTTAAATTAATTCCTTAATTTTATGGAATAAGGCAGGCTGGGGATAGTGAAACAAACCATTATATAACTTTTAGCTGGCATTAAAACAGGTCCCAGTGATGACATATTCATCACCATAAAACTCAGAAGTGAAAGCAGCAACCCTCAGCAACACCAATGGAAAAAAACCAACAAGCCTGGCTGCCTCCCACCTGTAATACCCAAGAGATGTTTCAAATATGCCCCAACTTCTACTCGGCACTACTACCAAGAAGAAAACAAACAACAAACCAGGGAAGGGGTAGAGCTGATGAAAATTGCCTCTGTCTTGATTTTTCCATCCACTGCCACTCAACAGTCCTGCCACCTAGTTTCTTCATATTTTTCAGTGCCAGCATCAGGCTGTCCACAGAAATATTGTGACACAATAGAGACTGGATCATTTTTCTTACAGCTGAACAAAGCCAGTGTTAACAGGGAGTGCAGTTTTCTTGCTTGTGGCTCTCCCTACGACAGTGTTGTCTTATCGTGTATGCCATGTCCAAAGCAGACTGCTCAGATACATTTATTCATCACCTGGGGGAACTTCAGCTCCCTCAAGCCAATAAAGGGTGCAAGAACTTGCCTTGGTGAAGTACTGCACAAAGACAAGTTTAAAGTAATTTCCGACAGGAGTATGCTTTGGCATTTCTTGAAGGAACAATGAAAAACTCTGCCAAAATTCTGCTAAGGCCTTTTGCAGACTGCCAGCTGCTCTGGCTGCACTGAGGGTTAACATCTCCGCAGCCCAACCACCAAGTACAGCCCTGCTGCAGCAGGACACCAACTGGCCAGGTGTTCCTGGATATTTCATTCAAGGGCCTCCTTGCACCAGCACAGAGACAAAAGTGCGGTTCAGCTCTCTTGTGGCAACAGAAGAACCTCCTCCTGCATCTGAAAAGAACCAGGGAATGAAATTTTGAAATCCAGTCCCTGCAAGAAACCCCAAAAGAAACCGACAAAAACACGAGCTGTTCCTGTGCGCACATGTGTTGAACTTTACGTTGTTTCCAGTTACCCGATTCATTCATATTTACACTTCTAATGCTTATTTAGCGATTCCTGTTGAGGCGGCCTCTGGGCAAAATGAGGCTGCTGATATACTTTAAAGCCACTATTCTGGTGGTCTGGTTTTGCTAAATGAATTGCATTATTTTTAATAAAAAAATAAATTTAAAAAAAAATCACAAGTGGGCAAGTAAAAGCTGTTTCTCAAAGCAAAATAATATTCATAGATTTTCAAAGAAGGGCTTACTTCTCATCTATACTAGCACCTGAGCCAGTCTGTATCTTCCTTACTGCCACCAAAAATAATAAAAATCTGAATTTTTAGAATTGATCTCATATTCCAACCCATGTATTCAAGTAATAACTTAGTAAGCAGCAGGTAAAGGGATTTTTCTACCTCCTGGCAGCCTCCCTCTGCGCTATATGTTGCATCCACCAGTGAGAAGCACTCGGCCGTCACCAACATGGGAACTAAATTTTTCGGTCATTTCTGCATTGCTACTCACTTTACAGTTTTAAATTGAATGTAGTATTGAGCTTGCAGATTGTACACAGAGGAGAAGACACATTGCCTGGCTATTTTTGAACCCAGAAGCTGTATGCTTCTAGTTCTCACTTGCCTCTTTGATGGGCTGCAGCACCATTCCCATAGGACGGTCCCACTAATTCCCTGCTCTAGTTTAGGTCCTCAAGTGTATTGCTTGTCCGATGCAATCTAATTACAGAGGACTTATCAGCAGTTGGCTTATTATTAGCACTTGACTTTATTAACAGTGTTTCATTTTAGGGCTAATTGTACTTTTTTTTTTTTTTACTTTTCATCACTAATGGGATGGCACTGGCTATCTGTATGCTATTTTTTTGTTTGTTTAATCAGGAAAGTAACTTTTGCTATTGAATCAGTGGCGACTTTGTATGTTTACCTATACGATTCTACCATTGCTTACTCTGGTTCCAGCAGCACTAAACCAAAAGTGAATGCACTAAACTAAAATGCTCTGTAATTAACTGGGTATACTTTCCTGTTGACTTACATCTGAATGCACTGATCTTTCAGAGAGGACTTTAGCTGGAAGCTATTACAAGCCAGTTTATAGTGAGTTTACAGTGATGCTGCTTGCACACAAAAACTGCCCACCATAGGTTCCAGCATCCTTAGGATGGAGATTTGCTGCCCTCACAGGATTCATTTCGCCCATGATGATTTCAGTGTTGTCTCCATTTGGACACAGATAAGCCCAGGGTTTCAGTGATGATACATCACCACGTTTCTGTATCACAGCTGAACAACATGCTGCCAATTACTCAGGCTGTGCCAGGGAAATGAACGAAGAAGTCCAGTCACGTCTCTCTGGCCAGCTCTGAGCCTAAGGACTGGTATCTGTGGAATCAAGGTCTTTTTCCCTGCTGTCCAGAGTATCACGTTCATCTCCAGGACAAGTTACTATGGCAACTAAACCTGGGCTTAGTAGATGAAGGCATTGCTGTGCAAGTGAGTGTTTATTTTGCCAGTAATATGACTGGGATATGGCTGACCACGTAAGATGGAAGAAGCAAGCATTTTTTCACCCCTGCTCTTCACTGTCTTCCCATTGAGGGAAGCAGGATGACTTTTAGCACCTAAAGTATCACATCTACTTTGATCTCAGCTTTTCTGCTTAAATCAGTGGCAGTTGCAGGATGCTGGAACAAGCTGGACTGAGAAGTAAAAGCAGATTGAAAGTGCACTCTGCTCAGTCTCCATCAGTGAATTTATACCAGTCTTGCTTCATTCACCCATGCAGAAGTGACAAGGGAAGCCCTTGCTAAAAGCCCCCAGAGCAGGGCTCAAGCTGCATTGCATAGCTGCTGCTGAGACTGAAAGGCCTGGGCTACCTGGGAAACTTACAGAATCCAGAAGATAAGAAAAGCTTTCCAACACAGTAAAGACCATAGCAGATTTGAAATATTTACCAAGCCATACTGGGGAGCTCCCCCTGGCCCTCCTACCATAATATGGATGGGAGGTAGAGGTCCAAGGTGACCAGTCTATTTTGTGTAGCTTGTAACCCTGGAATGAAGAACTTGCAGATCTCTCTGTGGTCATCTACAAAGGTACAGATCAAAAAGATGGGTTTGAGTTTAATACACTACACTAGGAGATCTGGATTCTGGTATATTTGCTTATAGCACATGCTGTCTCTATTAGAGGTCACAGGCTTTTTATGTATCAGAAAGTACTAGTAAGAGTGATTAAAAACTACATCTCAGAACCCTTCACTCATCTTGCGTCAGACTCTAACAACTTTACAGGCTACCCATGCAACATCCATGAAAAGTTGTTAGTGAATTTTTCTTCATCAGTACTGATACTCAACAGTAAAAACAGGCAGCAGGAGAATTTTTCCTTGCAGTGGCAGCAACCAGCTTTTTTTGTCTGGCCTGATCAGCTAGTTTGAGTTTTGTTGGCCTTTTTTTTTTTTTTTTTAAGGCTGAAAATATACAAGAATTCATCACACCTGGAAACTAATAACAATGAACTGTGGCTTTCCAGTTTACTGATATTACTTGAATAGCTAAAATTCCTCCCCTTTCACATAATCTGGAACATAAGGACTTGATGGATAGACGATGTCTGTGTGGTTAGGACCAAAGACTTAACACAATGTACCACTCACCAAAAATGTTTATAATGGCTTCAACACCTGCTAGATTGCCATAGACATTGCTAAGGCGTATGCTCTCCCAGGAAAAACAAGAGTTTGGAGAAGAGGCAAGATACTTGTTTTGTCTTCAGCAATGCTCACTTTGTCTAAGAACATTTACTGTCAAATTAATAATTTCTGCCAAGTCAGGGCTAGATACCCTGGAACTTGTCTTCTACTGGACTGCTAGAAAACATTCTTCTTCATTACTGCACTTTAAGTGCAATGACTTATTTCTGATCCAACACCTTTTCTCCACACCTCACTTAAAGTGTTTCCTGAAGTGCTTCCAAAAGCTTTACCTAGCACAAAATCATGCAATATCTGAGGTTACTGCTATTCCTATGAATCCTGTGCACTTGCTTCTCCCTGGAAGAAGGCCAGGGAGAAGAAGAGGAGCAGAAGTGTCTTCTGTAGGCCTGCAAGTCAGGCTTCTAAGGAAAGGAAGAAGGGGAAACAGAGAGATGGGACTTGGCCATATCTCCCAAGTGTGACTAAGATGCCATGGTCTTTTCCAACATTTTTGGCTAGTCAGGATCAGAGTAATCCACCTACCAAACTGCAGTCAGTGAGGAGAATATGTGTGGGAGAGACTGAAAGATTAGCTTCATCTTGAATTCAGTCTGTCCTCACTACACAGGATCCGAGCAGACAAGGCTTAGGTTGTCTGTTGCCCTGAAATGATCAAGCATTTATTACTTTCAAGTTATTCCAGCAAAGAATTAATCTAAAAAGTGGATGTGCACATAGATTAATCAAAATACAATCTGTAAGTGTTGCTCTTGCATCTTGGGAGCCTTCTTTTGAGTATTTGTAAGCATGAGACCATAAAGAATCATCACCACAGATTGCATGGCCCCAGGATAAAAAGGCCTTGTGTATGGTTCAAAGATTTACAGCTCTTTTTTCACATCTTTAGGAGGAGACAGGAAAAGGAACACTTTTCCAAATACTGCAGAAGCTTAGTAACTGAGTTAGTCTTTCCTCTAGAGACCTCCAAGTACTGAATATGAAGGACAGTTATTATTGTTTATGCAGACACAGATGTAAGGAGACAGGGAGAGCGTAGGCAGACCACTCAAGGAAAACAGGAAAAATACACACGATTTAGATTAGAAGTTGGGTAGTTAAGAAAAACAGAAAACTAGGGGAAAAAAAAAGGCACAACAACAACCAAAAAAAACCAAACAACCAAAAAAAAAAAAAAAAACAAAAAAGAAAAAAGAGAGAGAAAATTTCTTAAAAATGCTGTAAACCAGAAATTAAAACAAACTCTCTCGACAACAGTAATATACTAGGATATGTTTTTGGTTTTCCATACTTACACAGTGTTAGTGCTTGTGGTAAAAGTCACCCTGCTGGACTGCCTTCAGGCAGAGGTCAGATACCATGAGCCACAAAAATGGGTCAGAATCAATTCTGACTTCTTGGAAATTCTTTTTAAGCTACAGTACTAGTCAGCAGATACATGGCTATTTCCTGACCTCCTCATTTACTTCAGAAGAGCAAATCAATCCCCCAAATTTGACTTCCTACCATGAGAACTATGCACATGGGAAGCAGCTGACAAAGCACCATGACACAGAACAGGGAAAATATTAACATAGTGAGATTCAACACAAGCAGCAAATCAAGAAAGAACTTGAAGAGTAAACAAAGTAGAATTCAATTTCCAATTTTTTTATTACATTGGAAGAAGTTGGTGTAATAAACACACTCTCACATTTGGGCACCTGAAGGACCAATGGAGTTGCTTAACTTGCACCCACATGGAAGTGCCACAAAAACACTTACTCAACAAGCTCCTATCATTTAATAATCCCAAATGACTTACATTAATTCTACACTTGTAAAAAAGAGGAAGAAACCCCAATCTATTATGGACATGAGGATAGATGTTCAAGCAGAGGGTGAATATGCCCTGAAAACGTAAGCATGGGGAAGCAAAAGCAAAGAGGCAAAAAGATGATTAAAAAAAAAAGCGCTGACGAAGCAAAGCAAAAAATCCAGTGACAATGCAAGTCTGTGAAGCCTCGGAAACATCAGGCTCTTGCTTTGATCCTGTTCTGCCAATAAATCAAAAAAGCCCACGTACCCATTTGCAGACTTAGTGAGTGTTTCAGGGACTATGGAAAAGTCAAATCCACTTGTGGTGTTCTGCTTCTCATGAAACGATAAAAGCACAGCTACCCTCCATGGCTCCAAGCACAGCACAAAATGACAGTGCCTGCAGCCTCCCAGCAGCTCCTTATCCAGACAACATAAAAGCCAGAAGAACACTCATGCTAAAGATAGTTAATATGATCATGCTGCATTTAGTCACTGTAGCAATATTGAGAAAGTGTTATATGTTGCATGAGGCTAAACAAGAATTGAGCAGTAATCAGTAAAAACATTAAGTCCATATTTTACTACTGCTTCTCCACTGGCTATAAAGCAATATTCTAATAAAGAGCATAGAACTAAAAAGAACAGAGATTAACAAGGCATGTTATGGCAGTTTAGAAGTAAAAGTCACTTTAGCAATATAAAACTGAACAATAGTATTTAAAAGAACAAGTAGAGAAGATTTATTATTCCTTATTAAAAAAAACCCAAAAACCAAAAAACAAACCAGCTATTCCAAGTCTGGCCTAGTTACCACAGTGTATATGTCAATCTGGTAAGTAAAGCACAGTGCCCCTCAATGCTCACCAGAAAAGAACTATATATTGGATAGCTGTCTATAGCACTATCAGTACCTAGTTGGATAACCTTGCATGGACAATGCTAACCACTAAGAGAGAGAAAAACAGAGAGAGAGAGAAACATTAGAAAAAACTTTGGCCAACATTCAGACATTAATTTTGACTGTACAAGTAGGTATATTTATGGCAGAGTCCAAGAATTATAAGGCAAGCCATTAGAGAATGAAAGTGGCTCCCTCCAAGTTGTTTTTATCAGGCTCTGAATACATCACCTCATTTTTAGTAGGGTTCTGGTATCATGTGCAGTTAACGTATAATTATTATAGAATTGTGATTGCATCGTTAGCAGAAGTTTAATTATATCATTGACATTAGTGATGCCATAACATCAAGCTCAATAATAGTTCATAACAAAACCTACAATTAGCACAATTTTTCCTCCCTTTTACACCAACCAAAAGTGTTCAGCTTGGAGAAGCCTAATAGTCCATACAGAAGCGAGCTAGGGCTGAACCTGAAAGGATTGCTGGCTGGTAATTTAGTAATATGGTAATTAAAGTCTTTTCATGATGTAATTACACATCAACTACAAAAGGACAGCTGCTATACAACACTGCCAGGGTACGTGGCATGAAATGATTAGATTTGAGAAGCTTTGGTGGTTAAACTGAATACCACAGACATAAGTCTGAGGTATAGCTGGCACCACATAGCACATTATTATTCAAGTCTCACACTTGGCGTTTCCTTAGTCTCATTGTGATAGTAACAGTTTGTTGCATGTACCTTGGTTCTGTGACAGCAGAAGCTGTTCAAAACCCACCTTTAAAAGCTTCTGCTGTTTTGAAGTTCCTTGGAATTAAAACACCTAACCTTCTTCTGAACAGAGGCAGAACAAATGAGGTTTGCCTCAACCCAAAATGTTTATTCCCACCCCTTCAGGACAAAACCTCTTCCAACAGACTCTAGTCTGTGGGAAATGTAGCTTGATTTATTTGTAGAATTTTTCCAGTGGAGGAGCAGACAGGGGAGAAGGACAGAGAAGCAGCACAAATGAGTAGGTGAATCAAAGAAACTAAAGCTTGACTGAGTAACGGAGGGTTTTGGCATCTAGTTCCAACAGCAACAAGCACAAGTCCTCTGTTTGGGTGAAAAAACAAACCCTGTCCTTCTCAAGAGCAGACAAACAATATTTTAAGTAGTTTCCATACTGTATTTCTCACTGCCCTCATATGTATCAGTACAAACTGCAAAACTATCCACACAAGGCATGAGACAGCAAAAAAGAACATGTTTTTCCAACTAACATGAATTAAACTTCTTGGCTATGTAACTGGGCTCTTAAAAATAAAGGAATGTGGTGTGCACCCTGGCAGCAGGCAGATAACCTCAGAGTTGCTTTTCTAGTACTAAAATGTCCTTTTAGCGATGAGAAGCAACTTAGATGTTTTGCAATAGCCATTTTTCTCCCTTTCTAAAACATGGCAAATGGGGATTTGGTAGGAGTGAGGATGAGATCAACTATCTACTGCACTTTAAAGCTTTTCTCTTCTTGAGCTATGAAAATCTGGAAGTGGGTTCACTTGAAAGATTTTAGAAATCCAGAGAATTCTCAGCACAAGAAAGGCTTCCATGAAGTTCATTTGGAAAGTATAAAACCAAACTAACTCCTTTGGATCTGGAAGGACCCTGTTACCTACAAGATACGAGGAAGGAGTAGAAAAAAAATTGAGTCCTGGTTCAAACAAGATCCAGATGCCAACGGCTTTCCTTGTAATTCCTACTCTTCCTGCTTTTCTAAAGGGATGTTTTTGATGGGCATGATGAACTTTCAAAGCCTACTAAAGCTTTAACTACAGCAGACACTTGTGCTAATTCAAGATCCCCTGTCAACTACTTTCTTCCTATTGGGTGTCAGAGGCTGCAGTGGAACTGAGGCTGCTCTCAGGAAGCATAGGAAGAATCTTAGGGGAACCAGAAGCAGACAGACATTTAAGAACAAAGATGTCAACTGCCCAAAACTAGGTTGTGCATGGCCAATTTTACACAGCACACTTAAGAGACAGTAAAGCAATATACCCAACCCAATGGAAGAGACTCAACTGTACTTTGAACCATAGAAATGTCTGGGTTGGAAGGGACCTCTAGAAGTCATCTAGTCCAACCCCTCTGCTGACAGCAGGGACATCCTC
>JANIJG010012901.1:67527-81151 GCA_024611175.1 Megaceryle torquata | reverse complement strand
AAAAAAAAAACCAAAAAACACCAACTTTCTTTCCTTCCCTTCTACTCCTCTTAACCAAAGCTGGGCACTGCACGGCTGACATGGTCTGTCCCAGGGTATCATGCTGGAAACTCTAGCATCTCATGTGTATTATAACAATACAGCTGCTTCATAAACTAATTTTTAACCACTATTTTGACATATTTAAAGCATCAGTCTTTCAGTTTTCATCTACTTCATTAGCCAACTTGCATCTTACATCTTGTTTTGATGAAAGTTACTGTTGTCTCTGTGAAAGGTGACCTTTTCCTTCATTAGACTGGAGGTCATGCATGAACACAGAATGAGGTTAAAATAAAATGCATCTTACCATTGGAATGCCTTGGAAACTGGTGGTTTTAAAGGTGGAAGGCAAAGTCTATCTGATTAAAAAGGAAGAGGGAAGAGCTGGTTAATACAGTAATGATACAGCTGCTGTTATAACATAGAGTGAAAATAAGAGCATTGGTCTGAATAAAACCTCTTTTCTCAGGCAACACAAAGCTGAGATATATATCCTGCTTTCATTAGATACCATCACCAAGTTGCTCATATTTTGCTCATATACTGTAATACTTCCTTTGAGGAAAAACATCCTTTGCACTGTTTTCCTTTCCCACTTCATGCACACTGTCACCTGCAAGCACAGAGAAGTAGGGGTGTGAATCCCGGCACAGCCGCTGCCATTCAAATGACCCACAAAGAGAGGAGAGGGGCCAGGAATGACTCCTGGTGCCATGGAGCTCTGCTGCCATATGGCCACCAAGGCAGCTATCACAGCTAAGGATGGTGCCTTGGCAGAGCCCAACCTTTGTTGCACCTTTCTCTAATGGAGTGTGCTGGAGTGAGCCCCACTGTGACCTGCATATCCATTAGGCTTCTGACACAATCAATTCCACCACATACAAGCAGAGGTTTTAGTCCTGATAATTCCAGGTTCAGATTCCTTGTTCTGAAGCAGTGATTGATTACAGATGCTGTCTTTTTCAGTAAAAGAACAATAATTCCGGGTTTTTTAGGTATAAGGAAGAAGGACTTCTTTTATGTGCTACAAGCTATATATTTATTCTGGAACATCTCTGAGCCTTCATCACAAGTTAGAAACTCTAACTACCCTCCCTCGCACTTCTAAATAAGACTTAGCGTACCAAAGTCTGCTTTCCCTACCTTCTTGAAAGTTAAATTCAGTTAGTTATTTTTCCAAAGGTGAATCACTTTTTAAAATGTAAAAATAAAGCTTTTAATTGAAGGGAAGGCAGACCTAGTAACAGTAAAAAAATCTCGAGCCTACAGAAAATACATCATCACTGGTGACAGCATCTTAAGCACAACAGGGAAAAGACACAGTGTGAACCTACTAGTTTCATTTGCAGCCTGAACTGTTGAACTCACGGGTGTTTGAAGGCATTCAGAAGCAAACAACTAAAGAGCTCACTGATCTCTTCTTTTATAATGTGGTGTTTATGCACCACAAGGAATAAGGCAAGGTTAATTTTCTTTATTGTTACTGTTAAAATAAAACACAAACAAAACCAACAACATCAAATTAAAACAAACAAACAAACAAACAAACAAACATACACACACAAAAAATACAAACTAAAACAACAACAACAAAAAGACCCAAACACTAAATATTGCCTATGATCAAATACAAGTAAGAGTCTCCTATACATGACAAGCAGATAATATTTCTAATGCTGTTTATTTCTAAAGGAAGTTTTCTAGAACAGAGAGATCACCAATTAGATGCAGCAGAGCAGCACCTATGTTTATGCAATATAATGACTTCACTATGTACTTTGTTAAAAAGTACTTTGGAAAGATGCTTTGTTTCTTTTGTGACTCTCTAGTAGATGAACCAACAGCTCTTCCTTCTCTGAAAGCAAGGCGCTCTTAATACCGCTTATCTCTGAGAAGTGATAGTGCAAACACTCTTTGTCAAGAGGCCTGAACAATTACAGACTCCTTTAAATAATTACTTTTCAGTAAAGTCAAGTGATAGAAAATGCAAACTTAATTATTCCACTGGCAATGGCTGGAACATGAAGGTCTTTTGGACTGTGGAAATACTACACACAAATACCCCAGTCGACAAGGAATCTAAGCCTAGAGCCAGAGGCCTGGAAACTCAGGCTAAAACTGCTCTATAATCTATCATGCTGTTGCTAAGAGGATATTAATACTAGCGTTTAGAATTGCAATCATGTGTCTGACAATCCTGTGTTTGTACCAGCAGGTCAGTTGACTAATTGCAAATTAGGACTTCTCTGTGCACTGCACTATTTAGAAGGAAAAGGATGACAAGGGTACAGTTAACCATTAAGGCATCTGGGCCTGGGACGGGAAGCAGAAGACAATCAAGTCCTTATTATTGGATGCCGTCCTGCGAATCACTCCCTTATGCAGTTACAACAGAAGGAGAATTCACCTTTTAAAGTGAATAATTACGCCTGTCGGGCAATCCTTTACAATTACTTTACCATCCAGGGAGAGCTCATTGATTGCATTAAGGATAACACTGCTCCACAGAAACAATCCTCTTAGGCAGGCTGCTTCTAAAATCCGGTGTCTCATTCAGGCAGCTGCCTGCTCTTTGCGTAGCCAGAGAGATAAAGAAATAAAAATATTAAAGGCCAAAGCTCTACCGATTTCACAACGCTCTTTAAAGCAAGATGAGTGATGAGGGTGGTTGCAGCCCGCTGAACACCCATGCCTCAGGTGGAATGCTCTTCTGAGCACGTTTTACAGCAAATGGGAGACTGCTGCCTTGCTTTGCAGATCCAAAAAAATGTCTGCTTAAGCGGCCCTATAGAATTCCAAGTTAAAATGCAAGCCAGAGAGACTGCATGTCTTCAAGGGTTGATAACAAAGTAGAATCAAAGCCTTTCTCCTTCAGATTACCAGCAAGAATCCAATCCAGGTCAGTGATAATCCTTCGACATCTATTTAGCGATGATCCCAGCAGACAGACTGCTCCATCACAAAAGTCACTGGTTCTGACATAGCTGAGGGAATCCATGAAGACTGAATGAGGATGGAGATTTCCTCCTTTGCTGTGGGAGCCGATTACCTTTGCAAACAGGAGAGCTGAACTAAAGCATAAACACAGTGTTTTATCATGAGCATCATCATTCATATGCTATTTTACAGAGTGGTAGAGGTGAGAATGATAAGCCTTGTTTTTACTACTTTGAGTTTCCCATCTTCTGTGTCTGGCCATAGTTGTTGAGTATTCACCCATCTTGTCACTCACCCCTTTCAGAATCCTCAAACAAAACTCTCTGGCTTAAAAGCCTTGTTTTGCGTCTATCACACAACCCTCTCACTTCAGATTTTACTTCCCTGCCACACATCTCTTCTCATTCTTAGCTTTTTTTAGTTCCCTTTCACACTTCGGAGTCGTTCAAATCCTTCCCCCCCCCTTTTTTTTTTTCAGAGTAAAAATTCATTCTCTCCTTCAAAAGCTTTGTGTGGGACCTATACAAAAGCTTCCTATACAGAGATGCAGGCTTAGTCCAGGAAGCAGCCTAGGCAGCCCATGTTTACAAGAACAAACCCTGCTTTTTATTGAGGTTATTGACATACAGTGGTCTTCTGCTTCCAGAATTATCCTTGTGATGGAAATGCCTTAGTACCAGCATCCTTTCCTCTGTTCTGGATTTTTTTTCTTTTTCATTCCTTTTGAGGATGCTTGTTGGAGAAATATTTTCTCTCTTTTCTAGACTTCAGACTGAAAATTGCACATAATGTGCAACCAGCATTTTCCATTTCTTCACTATCTCATCACTTCCTAGTCTACCAACTGCATAAAACTATAGACAATACAGACAGAAAGCCAATTAGACTAGGATTTACCTTGTCTGTTCAACAGCTGAAGCCTAGCATATATGTGTCTTCCCAGTGTTACAGTTAAGAATTCACATTTTATGGGCCTCACCTACCTTGTAAACATATATCCTGGTGTCTTATAAGAGGCATTCAAAAATGCAGGTAAATGTGGCTATGCCAAAAGGAGCTGGAGCAAGTTTAGATATGAAGACATAATTGATTAAGTAGATAATAAAGTCAAACTTTAAGATATAGCAGAGTTCCATCCTCTTTTGGGTTATTAAAGTAAATTAATCACTTGGAGCTGTGTAGGGGTTTCCAGAAAAAACACTGTAATAGCCAACTGGCCACAGTTTGCAACCTATAGAAGGGGGAGATGTTTATTCTTCAGCAAATTGCCTGCTCAGGCATCACACAATATGTACTCTATATCTGACAGATCATAATGCAGAAACGACAACTGAATCTTAGAATAACACCATTGAGTATAAAATACGACATTGGCTTGGGAGAAAATGAACCAATCATAGTCTTTGTAGGGACCCAGATATTTTCAAAATTTCACAGTACTCTTTTCCATGATGATAGCTTGGCAGCTGCTCAAAAGTAGCTATTTTGTGCCATTTAAAAGCCCTGAATGTGAAATAAGCATTCAAAAAATCTTTGCAAAATATACAGGGGAGTAAATGGTGTAGGAGTGACTCCCAGGCACAGAGCTATAAAGCCAGGCTCTGCTTCACTATCTGCAAGCCATACTCATAGCTGTGCTGCGCTCCCCATACAGAAACCATTTGTTGGTTTCCATCCAGGTCCAGACTGAGACTTTGATGGTGTGCAGGCATTTTCCACATTTCACAGCACACTTTGACACATTGCCCGGGGACGGAGGCACCAGCATCCCCTGGCCACCCTGTATGACTTGCTTCAGGCTGAAGGCTCAGCATCCCATGTCTAGGGCTGCTCAGGCCTTCCCAGCCTTCACTGAGGTGTAACACTGAGGAGCTGCACTGCCCCCTCTATTAGCGCTCTTCTGTATGTTACGTGGAAAAACTATTTGGAGCTTTGCTTTCTGATTTTTGTAAAAATCACGAACAGCTAAAAGGCCGCCGCAATAGCTGAGAGCCATTAACAATCCCAAAGGAGCAAAGGGGACAGAAGCCACTAGGATCGTCTGTGACAGCAATTACCTTTGGTTTGTGAAGTTCCCCTTCACACGCACACACTACCCCCCCCCCCCCTCCTTTCCGGCGTGCAACGAGGGGGGCAGCGGGGGTGTGGGGGTGCGCGTGTATGTGCATACATGTCCCTTCTGCTTGTATTTCTGCATCGCGGACAGGTAAGCGGCTGCGCGGCCTGCGCCTGCCTGCACGCTAGTGTCCTCCGGGACGCGGAGCGGGCCGGCGGCGGGGCGGGCCCGGGTGACGGGGGCGGGGGCGCCTGAAGGGGCCGGGCGGCCGCTCCGCTCCCGGTGTCAGTTGCGAGCTGCCGCCGCCGCGCAGGCAGGGACGCAGGCATCCCCGCGAAGGCACCGCGGTGGGCAGGAGACCATGATTCTCACACGTAAGCTTGGGGCTCGTCCGCCCTGCCCGTTGAGGAGGGGGTGTGGGTGGAGCCTGCGCGGCTGAGGGCGCAGGCTCCGCACATCGCGACCAGCGTTGCCGGGAGGTGTTTCGAGGGCATCGCGGTGGGATTTGGTGGGGAGCGGCGGAGGTCCCTCTTTTGGTATCACGCAGTGCCCAGAAAGGCAGCGCTGGAAGGAGCTCGGGCGGGCTTCTCTCGGGGGCGGCGGCTGCCCTGTCCCGTCCCGCGGTGCTGCGCACCCCCAGCCGCGGGTCTTCGCTCCGCCGGCTCGTCCGTTTTTGCGTGGTTGAAAATCCGCCCGTCGGGGCGGGAGCAGCCCCAGGTGAGACGGCAGCGCTGCGGGAGCGCGGAGTGGCTTTTATCGCTTGCCGGCGGCGGTCTGTTGAGGCTGTGGTCGGGCAGCGCGGACCGAAAGGGTTAACATCCGCAGGATCTAAGACACAGGGCTGCGGAGGTGCCGCGGGCGCGTAACGGCACGCAATAATGCGTCCTCTTTTTGGCCCCATTTTTTGGTGGTTTTTCCCTTTCTGGTTTCTTTCTTACTTCCACCCCCCCCACACACACACTTTCTGGGAGTCCCTGCCAGACGGGAACCGTCAAGTTTCTTTTGAAGTTCTTCGTAATTAGCCCGATGGCCTCCAGGAGCCCGGTGGCTCCCCCCGACCGGCGGTGGCCAGCCCTGATGTCAACCCTGAAGGCTTTGATCCCGGTGGAGGAGCAGCACCTCCTGCCAGTCGGGATAACCCCCCTCCACCCCCTCTCGAGGCAAACGGAAAACCTATGCTGTTTTCCAGTCGGACAGTTTTACGTTCCGTGTCACCCTCCCCTTTTTTTACAAACAACCACCAATGACTTACTTCCACCGTAACTGTGAAGTTGTTGAGCGATGTGTTGCTATTAGCCTAATGAGCTCTATTGCCAGTCAAGGGCACTTACTGGGTTTTATTTTGGTTTTTTGGTTTTGGGTTTTTGTTTAGGTTTTTTTGTTGTTGTTTTGGTTTGGTTGGTTGGTTTGTTTGTTTGGGGGGTTTTTGTTTGGTTTTTTGTTTTTATTATCTTCCCCTTTTTATTCCACTGTTCTCTTTGGGAAAAAATTAGTGCATTGAAGGAATAACTAAACAATTTATTTAACTAGGTCAGAAGGTTCTGCCTGATGTGTCATAGTACTTAACACGTGTGGATTGAAAGACTGGAGAATGTAATTGTATTTTAGCCATCAATTATAGATGCTTTTGTTATTTTTACAGGAGTAGGTGTGATCTGTTTGAATTACCCTGCCCTGATCAAGAAATTCCCAGCAGCAAATCAGCGCATTGAGTCAGGTTCTATGTTTTTGAGGCTGTTTGTAGCAAACTCAAGGAAGATAATAGGCAAGCAGATTTCATACGAACCTCTAAGTAATGAATCTATCAACAGTTCAGTGCCTCACTGATTCAGCATTCGTCTGGCAACCAGGTTGTTGCTTGCTGACAGCACACCAGGTTGCTATTAGGCACATCTGTTGATTCCACAGCTGTAGCCTGCTATCTTGTCTTCCTAGTATCTTTTCTGACGTCCTGTAGGCATCCTGATCTGCATCTTCAGTAGAAGCAACAAAAAAGGGAGAGGCTGATGTGGCCAGGAAGTGGGGTCAGTGTCTCTCTAGAAAATGGTTTTGGATTACTACTTCAGTTTGCCTGTGGGATCATGATGAGAGCTCAGATTCTTTGGTTATGGAATATAGTATATGCAAAAGAAGATGCAGATGAAAGGAATATTCTTAAAACAATATCTACAAGTTAATAGAAAGCAAAACATTTTGAAACATCTAGGACTTCCTGATCTCTATCTTATTTTAAAATAACTTGGTTTATTAATTGTTTGGGGTTTTTTTTAAATCAAAAGGAAGTGAGGATACATTGTTTTAAACACTGTGGAGCTCTAGTTAAATTTCATTTCTGAGTGGTAGTTAAAAGCAAGAATATATCTTGTCATGTTATTATTTGGGTTTTAAATCTCAGTTTTAGAGATTGAGTCTAGGGTTTTTAATTCTTGAGTCAGATTCTTCCCAGACAGTTCTACAGCTGCCCTTACTGAGCCAGTGAGAGAGACTGATGGTGGAGTTGGACACTCACAAGTACCCTGTGTATTTTTCTTCTGTTAGGGGAAGGAAGAACGTATTGCGGTTGTCCATATGCACTAATCTCAATTGTTTGTATTAGGATTCCTAGAAGAAGTAGATGAGATGTGACTTGGTTTTACTTTTCTGGTTATTCTAATTCATTACATTCTAGGCAATGGTTTGTTTGAGGCTTGTAAATTTATGAGTTCTGCAAATATTTAGAGATGTAGATTGCATGATAAAGGTTTTTTTTTCTGATCAGAATACCACAGTATGTTATGTTTGTGCTTCTTGAGAGATTCAAACTTCTCTTCCAATTCCCCTCTGGAGTTGTGCTATTGGCTTCAGCATAAACACAACTGTACCCTTGGCTGGTTAAAAGGAGATGGAGGAAGAGCGCTCATGTGCTTAACAGGATGGTCCTGCACTGTAAACAAGCACTTTTCATGCTTAACTATCCTTCCTAGCAACAGGAAGAAGGAAATGAGGCTATGCAAAAGGACCCTGACACATTTCAGACAATGCCAGACCCACCCTAGCATTCATACAGTATAGCCAGAAGACTTGGGGAAATAAAAATAACTTCAGATGTTTCCCCTTCCTTCTTGTGCATATTATAGAAATACAGCAATAAAATGATCTGCAGTTCACAGAAAACTTGCTGGTTTGATCTCCACTAAGTAAAGAGATGATGCCCGTAACAGAATTTATATATCCTCACCAGGTATCACGTTATTCTGATACAGTCTGATCCTCAGTGTTTCAGGGTGAATGAATTGCAAACCACTATATAATTTCTAGTGATGTAGGAGTGTAGATATCCAGTAACTTTGGTAATTTCAGCAATTGCAGGTGTATTTCTTGCTTGTACCTTCTCTAACAGTAATTCTGACTGGTGCAGAATATCAAGATTGTCTTGCATGGTTTTTTCATTTCTAAAGGGTTTTTTTTCCAAGTTGTTTTTGGTTTGTTTGGTTTTTGTTTGGTTTGTTTGGCTTTCATTTGTTGGTTGGTTGGTTTTCCCTATTTTATTTTCTCATTTTTCCCCCTTCTTCTGTTTTAAGGAAAAAAAACCCCAAAGTCAGTCTTCCAGCAGTGATGAGCAAGTTTCATGAAAGGGGCCCAGGACTGGGCTGTGATTGGAGCTTTCTGTTTCTCTTCACTGGACACTTATTCTGCCATACTTGCTGACACTGAATATTACCAGTAGGTCTGTTAGTACAGTGTACCATTAACATTACCGGTGAAAGTAAAATAAAGTCAAGAGTGACTTAACCAGCTAGCTTTAATTCACTGAGTTTCATTATCTGAATGTTCTGGGTACTGAAGCATTTTGGTGTCTTTAGAAGAGCATGATAAGCATTGTTATTTGTTAGGATGAATATTTTTTTTAAATATTGTCTAGTATTTGTTTCCCTTGGAAGGGACTGTGCTAGATGAGACTGGATCAGGAAAAAGTATTATCCAGTCTCTCTTCTAATGAAAACACAATATGATGGCTCAGTTATGGCTGGTGGGGGCATTTTTTTTTTTTTTTTTAAGTCCAGAATGGTGCAGAATTCCATAGACGTTGTTTTAAATACATTTATATTTGTTTAAATCTTTCCATTTGACTGATCATCTCAGTCTATGCAAGGAACACTTCCTGAGGAGATGCATGGAAGACATTTGCTGAAGCCAGCAGTGGACAGAGTTTGACCTTCCCAGACCTATTCTTGTCATTTAGTAAAGATTCAGGATTAAGAAAAATGTACTACCCACATTCAGGCATTTTAGGGATGTTCTTTCTGTGACCCTGTGGACCCACAGATCTTGATGCCTTGCTGACCACCCTTCCCGCTGTTCTCTATATGTGTCCCTGAGAACAGATTTCCTGGGCATTGTAAGATACAAGAACCTTTTCAGTGTAAAGTTTCATGCCTTATTTTAACTTCCCTTCTTCCTTCCATACCTAGTCTCTATGTTCCTGTGCAGTGCTGTGTTGGCTTTGGGGTGCTACCATGGCTCCATTTTATCTAGACCATTCTCTCAAGGTGGGACCAGTAGATGAAGTACTGAGAAAAACATTGTTAGGTGTGCAGTATCGCAGAGTACTGTAACTGTCTGTAAAATCTGGAAATAGAAAGTTCATAGTAACATTTGCTTTGGG
Source organism: Megaceryle torquata (assembly GCA_024611175.1). NCBI lineage: Eukaryota > Metazoa > Chordata > Aves > Coraciiformes > Cerylidae > Megaceryle > Megaceryle torquata. The sequence continues at coordinate 71,471 of JANIJG010012901.1, read as the reverse complement.
AAAATCCAGGCTTGCCTCTTTGATTTAGGGAAAAAGTCATTCAGCTGAGACACTACCAGCTTTAAGATGGGCTGCTTTGCTGCCACTGGTATTTTGTATCTGGTGTTGTAGCATCCCCACGGGATGCAGTCTGGGGACAGCATCATCAATGAGCTAATCACTAACTGGATATGATGCAAGGTAGTCTTTCCTCCATACAAGTCTTCCTAGGTGTGTGGATGGTTTTGAGGTTGAGGCTTAACAAGCCAGAAGAAGTAACTGTATAAAATCTACCTTGTTCTGTATGAACCATTGAGGCAGCTCAGATCAGCTCTTATTATTATTTCTTAGATCTAAGCAGTAACGCAGACTTTGGGCATGTTTAGAGAAAGAATCTGTGATGCTGGACCTACTTTTGGCTCCCTCTGGAGCTCGACAAGCCTTTTATTTGAGCTTTGCACACAGCTTGCTAGCTTGCAGGCAATGGGAGAATGTTAGCTCTGGGCTTGGGAGCAGCAGTGGTTAATGTTTGCCCTTCAGTGTGTTCTCAAAGGTCATTCTAACCAAGTAATTTCTGAGAGGAGAGAAGGTTAAAGTCATCTTCTGTTTCCCAGTCTTTGGAGGAGGATTCGTTTCTCACTCTGGAATCTGTCAACATGACCTCCTTCAGAGGATTTGACTAACTGCTTTCTCTGCCCCAAATAATCCTCCTCCAAGACCACCCTGTGTTAATCAGGCCAGATAAATAACCCATGTGCCCAATTATTTCTTAAGGGGTTTTTAAGTCACTTGACATCTTGTTCCTCTTCATCTGTGAACCTTCTTAAAATTGAATGGGAGAAGACCATCTTTAATCTTTAAAAAGAATTGTTCTTTGGCAGGGAAAACTGCCACATGAAGTTTTAGTTTTCTATTTAAACAATGTTAGTTTTTCAGTTTAAATTGCAATGTTTTTTTTTAAATGTCTTCATTAATCCTCTGGTATATGCTTCAAATGGGAAAAAAAAAAAATCCTGGTTTACAGTGTAAACGAGGAGCTGTTATGATTCTTTTGTGTTGTAGAACATGCTTTCCCAAAATGTACCAACAAACTAGGAAGTAATATAGCTAACTTTGGGCAGATAGAAGCATTTTTAATACTGTGAAAATAAGCAGTAACTGCAGTTTGTTAGAGGAAGGTGCTTGACAGGGACATGGGGAATATCCTTTATTCCGTACCCCTGTATTAAATCCTGAAATGGTGCTGATTTGATGCTTTTCAGCCCATAACAGTTGCCTCTGGTCCCCTTGACAGAGGGGAGGACTTCTTTCCAGCCAGGACATCCTCTGGGGGTGGTGGTTGTGCCCTCTCTGCCCTCCTGCCATTGGGCATTATCCTTCTCTGTGCTCTGATGAAAACCGGGACTGCACCCCATGCTTGGGATGAGGCTTCCAGCACAAGTAGACAGAGAAAGCAGTAGTCTCATTTAAAATATTTTGGGGTAAAAATAATGAAAACTGTGAAGCTGATCCTCCTTTTACCTAACGGAGAGTATTGTTGGGGTTTAGAGACCCATGGAGGCTCTCACAAGTGTTGGCACAATCCCTAAACATTTTAAATATTTTCAACAAATGCTGTTCCTCTTGTGAAGTTTTGAGCTTGAAAAACTTGTGAAGTGATTTCGATATGCTATGAAAAGGAGATTCAAGTTAATTAGATTTTGCTTTACAAAAGCAGTATTGTGTTTCCTGTGCTAGCCAAGAGGATCGGTGAGCAATTAAAATTGCTGTATTGTGTAACCTGGTACAGTTGGTAGGGAGGAAAACTGCATACAGCCAACGTACACCTTTGTGGGTATTTTGGAAACCAGTCACATATGTGGGGTTTATTTATTAATTTAGCTTTCATCGTTAAGGTAATAAGCTTAAACCCCATCAGTGGAAGTAAGCCATTTGCTCTTTCAAAAGCTCTGCTGGAAAAAAAAAATGGTGTTCACGCTTCCTGATTTTTTTCAGAGAAAATATCAATATATGATCTTAAACATCTGTTTCCTTACTTCTTCATCTATTCCCACACAAATTCCAAACATATTCTGTTTCTTCTCCCAGTGTCCTGTGGTTTATACGTAACATCAGCAGCATAGTAAATGTCTTGCTACAACGCTCTGTGACTTGAAAAAGCTAGTCCTGTGTTTAACCCAAAGCCAGCAGGAACACAAGGAGAGTTTCTTCAGTTGTCATCATATAGTTGAGAAATATTTGAGTAACATTCCCCATCACCACCTCTTTCTAGGCTTTTTGTGACTAGAAAGCTGTATATATATATTTACTGTCATATGTGGTTTCTTTCAAGAATGTATGTTGGCTTTTTCTTCCCTTTGAAAGGTTTTGGTGAGAAGTACTTTCTTAAAATTGTGTGTGCATCCATATCAGCTCAAATTAACTGTTGAGGCAGACAGCATTAGGTGGAGATCACAGCACGGATGGTTTGACTGTGGAAGGTAAATTATAGCACAGTAAAATACAGAAGCACATCATATTTGCTATAGAAAAATGTAGGTTGCACTTTAAAGATAAAAGGAGAAATGGGACCCTCTTTGGAAGGTTGTTAGCTTTCACATCAAAACCTGCAAGCTCATCATTTGTTCAACAGTCATACTTAATTTTTTTGGACTCTCTGTTTCTTCTAGAAATGGATCCTTCATGGGCTGAGTGTGTCAGACTAATGTTTTAGAGTGGTTGTATAAGATTAAACCGTCCTCTTAGAATTAGAAGAGATTCCAAATGTGTTAGAAATTTGGCAAGAGATCTAATGGGATTTTCAGAATTCTCTAGCTTTTAGTGGTTGAATGTTTATTGACCGTCTTACCGAGTTTCTGTGTTTGAGAGCATTATCCTTTTAAAATGCTGGTTTTCATTAATAACATTTTTGCTTTATTTGTCCTTGCAACATCCTGCTTTCTTGAAAGGTGTGGAGAACTAAGTTAATGATACTGGCTAAGGAATATTTAACTATCGGTTTGAAGAAAACCAGACTTACAAAAAGGAATTTAATTATTTTCAAGCTACAATCCTGTATCTTCAAAGTGAAAATCATCTGAAGCCATGGACACATAGCAGGCTAACTCTTAGGAAGTCATACTGTCCCAACCGTAAAGGTCTGCAGGCATATGACATTACACAGAACCGATTTATCATTTTCAGTGCCTGGCCTGCTCATTTGTAGACAGCTGCCATAGCGCTGGTTTTTCCCCCCGCATTTGTCTCAGATTTCACATCCATGTTCATATATCTATAGACTGAGTGGCTGGATAGTGTGAGCAAGTCTAGCATTGGGACCGCAATTCACATGTCAGGGATGTAATTCAAGCACTTGGAAAAATGATTGCTTGTATTTGAGCAGTGGAATTCTGTCCAGAGCAGAATATTTCTCATATATACCACATCTGGTCTTAAAAAAATACAATCCTGAATGATCTCAAGCTTCTTAATAGCTCAGGACACTGTTCTGGAGTTGAACACAAATTTTGCAAAGCACTAGAAATTTTGGAGGGACCCAGTATGTAGGCACAGATAACTTCTGATACAGACAGAAAAAGAAGACAAGCTTCTGAGCATGCCAGCCCTTTTACAGCCACTAAACTGGAGCATCAGTTGTGGATGGGAATGAATTCTTTTTGTGCTCCTTAGAAAATGTGTGGGTAGTTTGTGTTACAGTAAGGAGCAAACATGTTCATCTCTTGCATTCATAGTGAGAAATGACATTCTTTGCATTGCATGGGAGAGAGTTTCCTGCAAGCTGCTTTGGGAAGATGAATTTTGTATTCAATTTTTACAAGGTTTTGGCTTTTTTTTTCCTTTTCGGGGGGGGGGGGGGGGGGGGGGGGGAGGAGGTATCTTTAAAGAGGAAGGGGGGGGGAAAAAAAGAAAAAAAAAAAAAAAAAAAAGAGGGGGGGGGGGGGGGGGGGGAAAGGGTGAAACAGGGG
>JANIJG010012901.1:50348-67427 GCA_024611175.1 Megaceryle torquata | reverse complement strand
TGCTGTTTGCTGTTTTGTGTTCGTTGGTTGTGTCCCCTTGGTGCCGCTTTGGGTGGTGTGTGTGGGCGGGTGGGGGCGGTCGCGGGGGGGCGGAGGTGAAATAGTGAATTTCAATTAGAATGACCTGGTCAAAAGTTAAGACCAAAAAGAACCCCAAACAAAGCAGTTGCTAGGTATAGCATTGGAGTGAACTTTCAGCAATTAACCTTGCTTTTGTTGAAATTTGATTTTTATCAGTGTTAATTTGGCCAGTCTCACTACAGACTTTTTTTACAATCTGCTCTTTTTAACAGAGCCAAAAGGTGAGATGAGTAGAACTAATGTGTGGAGGTGTTAATACGGCTATAAAGGTGTCTGAGCTGAGGCAAGAGGAAACCATCTGCTTGGAAGAACTGTTCATGTGATGTTTAGCACGTAGGTGAAAATGGAGTCAGTGCATGACTGTACAAAGATACATCTTCTTTCCACCTTTTCCTGAAGATCCTGAAAGACCAGGTGCTTAAGTTGCATATTATTTTATAGAAGCAAAAAGAAAAGAAGAATGAAAGCAATTGATCTTGCTGCTCAGAGCTAGACTTCTGTGATTTTATTTTTTTTTTTTTAAAAGGACGTTACTGCAGCATCACACTGTGTGGGTTTTATTTTCTATAGGAAGGACAGTATCATCCAGTAAAAGACTATAGACATCTTAAGAGTTCTCCCTTCTACAACTGCAATAGCAAAGAAGGTGTGAATTGAGATATTTTTGCTGTGAAGTTTTAAATTTGCAAACTTAGAGGGCCAGGAACCAAGTTTAACCGAAGGTAAACAAAAAGGAAGGTAGAAGTTTCCATTTTCACTTTACCAGTTTGAGGAAGAATTGGGTCCTCCTAACCCCCCAGGAAGTGGGTAAATAAGGACTAGTGGTTCCCAACCACAGACAAAAGGAACTCCTACCCTTGATTTGAGCATGGAGGCATGCTTTGTGAAACAGACTAACAAATAAAGCTGTTTCCAATAAAAATTTCCTGTTTCCTCTTTAACACATTTGCCTGCTGTTTGCTTACCCGACACCAAGAATAAAGACTTCATTGTACTACCTTTTTTTCTTTCTTTTTTCTTTCTTTTTTTTTCTTTTTCTTTTTTGTTTGGGGGGGATTATTTTGTTTTACTTTCTAAGAGATTTTCTTGTATATCAGGACATTTAGAAATAATAGCACAATTTCTTTCTTGCCAGCAGTTCTTTCGTACAAGAACCTCCTGCTGCTGGGGGAGGGCACAGGACGCACATCTGAAAAGCTGCACATACGTTTCTTCCCTGGAATGTATGCTGAATTGTAGGTTATTGTAAAGGTTTTAACTGGCAAGGATGTTTGATTCAGAAAGGAAGTGGCACTGCAGGGATGGAGCCAGGAGGAAGGAGTGAGACCAGTATTTATCCTGCAGCTCAACTGCCAGGTCTTCATTGGAAAGATGCTCGTGGTGGGAAATTGCTTTGCATATTACAGCAGATTAATTGGGGCTGAAGTAGGGTTTCCCTAAAAACAGTTGGAAAGCAGTCTAAAGTTCATCTGCAAGATCCCTCTCCTTGTTCCATCTTTCAGCTGGCCTCTACTGAGCAGAAGCTGTGCTCAGCAGCGAGTTCATAGCTCAGGTAATGAATGATCTCTAATGTAGATCACCTGGGAGACTGAATGAAGGCTTTAGGGTGCCTTGTTCATTCTAAAACTTCTTATAAATACTGGAAAAATCTGATTTTGGAAGCTTTTTCTTCTGTCTTTTGTCCCTCCTTACCCTCATTGCCATTGATCCAGATGACAAGGACTTGCACATATTCCCATATCCACCTGGATGTGAAACCATGGCAGCTGGCAAACCAAGAGTCCCAAGGCTTATGCTGCTGTGCTGGAAGAAAATCTGGTATTTGGAAAGTGTGGGAATGAGCATTCTCTTGTAGTGCAAGTTTAAATGATTTGACCAGAACATCAGGTTTAACTAATGTATTTTATTCTCAAAGGCAGATTCCAGTTAAGCTGTGGTAATGAACTTTTTACCTATACAAGCTTTCAGCTGTTTTACATTTGTATCTCTTATGTGAGGAAGCTTGTTCTGTATACTCAGCTTTCTGTGCAGCTTATTCAGTACACCCTGGGCTGGATTCTCCCTCCAGCTATATTTTGACCTGTCTGAATGTCACATATATACAGAGTTTTGTTCATACTCTGCCTCTTCGGTAGCCATCAGGGTTGAGATGGGGAAGCTGTAATGGAAATTACCTTCCCATTCATCTGGTCACATCTCATAGGTACAGTCTAGTAGCAATCCTTGATTTGGCCAGCAACAACTTTGATTTGTTGAACAAAAGGAACTCTTTTTTTTTGGGTTCTGCCTCTGGTCTGTCACCCATACCCCTGCCAAGTCCTTCTCTGGCACATGTTTTGTGTGAATGGAGGTGACCTGGAGAGAGCTCTGGCCACAGGGGACACCCCAGCCCCTTCTTCAAGACAGCCCTCCAAACACTTCACACTCCCAAGGACTTGCAACAGGAGCCAGAGCTCCGGCTCTCCCAAAATACTTGACATGGAAATGGAGCAAATACTGCTTTTAAACCCTTGCTGCTGTCCTGTACCCAGCCCTAGGCATTTGCCAAGCCCAATTGATAAACAGGTGCACTGTGGTGTTTTATTATTCTCTGCAATTCTTGTGGCCAGCCAGAAATAACTCAGGTGTTCCATTGCCTAGGTAGACTTCTTGGGAGATTCTCAAAGGTATTTTGAAAGCAAATACACTCTGAAAATCCCAAAGGCATGTGACATCTGAGGGCCCATAAAATATGACTTCCACATAACTTGCATATATATTTGCAGAAAAGATACACAAAGCTTCTACAGAGAACCTTAACGTCTGATAAATGCATATTCATAATTTTCTAGCACTAAAAATATTTTACAGGTTATATACCTGGGGTGCTCAGTAAAGAACCTATGAACAAATATTTAAACACATTTAAGAGCCACTGTAGTCGTAAGGAATCTGACACTTTTTTTCAGTTGCACTATAAGCATCTAACTGCATTTTTAGGTAAATACTAGTTATTGGGGATCTTTCTAGTTTTAAATCAAGTAACATTCTCATTCAGTCCAGACACTTCTGCAAGATGTGACCTGTAAGATAGCACATTTTAAGTACTCTTAAAAATTAATTGCAAAATTTTTGTTTTACTTTAGTAATAAAGTATTATTTTGTAAAGAAGTATTACTTTAGTATTTTAATTGCTTCTGTGATAGTAACATCCTGTTGTTTGTTCTTGACTTAGCAGTAGAAGTTTTAAATATATTTTAGATTCTTTTTCCTTAACTTTCCTATGTATTTCCATAGGATACTGAAATTACAATGCTACTTTAGGCAAAACTTTACAATTACTTGTAATTGTAATTGAAGAATGCTTTTTCTTAATGAGTAGCTAAGTCAATATGTCTGTACGTGCTTGTTCTCATGTGGTCCTATAACCCAAAGGTGAAGCAAACATGTTACACAAATGCCTGCTTGTCCTGACTTCAGGGAGAGTGGATTTTTAGCTGTTTATTTATCTGGAATGTTGTGCTTTGGCTCACCTTAACCCCTTGGTTTGGGTATGTATCTTAGCAAAGTAATCTGGCAAAGCACAAATATTTTAACCCTGTTGTAGCAATTTGGAATGTTAGAGGAGGATTGTTGTCATTTTGGAAATGCTAAAAGGTGCCTGCCATTTCATCTGTTTTTAATTGTGTACCTATATCTCACTGGGAATATTTCATAACGTGCCAGAATCTTGAGATACTTTCTCATGTTATGTTTGGCTCTTCACTGCCCTATATGCAGTAACTTGTATTCTGAGCAAAAAGCTTTGCGCATGGTTTCTGCAGCAATAGCTATAGTATCCTCTCCAACTAGGTGGCAAAATTGTCTACTGAGTTGTACATAATGAAGCTTTTATTTTCTGGTCCATTAAGAGCAGTGAATATAATCAAAACTGGGTGAACTTTAAGAGTTTCTCATTGCTCCCTGTCTGATCAGTTCTAAGTAGGGAGTTAAATTCTCAGTAGCACTTTCTTGGATTTTCAGAAGAACAAAATTAACCCAGTCCATTTCATGAACACTTGGAGAATACCTTAAATACTTTCCATACTTTCCTAGTTTGAGCTAAAAAGATACCATATTCTTTATTTCTGCTTGTATTAGGTAACAAATGAATTAATGTATAATTTATTTACATATATAACATGTTCAGAGTATAACCCATTCATTCACATATAACCCATGTTGAGAGTGTTTCCTGTCTTTCAGTGTCATGTGTATGTGCATGTGAACAATTTAATTTTGCAGCATGCTGTTCTGGGCAGTGTGAGGACAAGTTGGCTGAATTTCATGTAGGACACCAAGTAACTTAAAAATGCCTTGAAGACCTCCCGTGAAACTAGGTTCTTGTTGGGTAGTAAATAAGAGCTTCAGAGACCTCCAGTATAGTGTTGGTTGTTCTTGGGATTGGGTCCATCAGTATCTACAGGATGTTAAACTGCACAGTATTATGAGCTCTACTAGGATTTTCTGTCAAGACAAAATAGTTGTGCCAAGAGGATCATAAAGAGTTGTTGAACTGATGCTCATATTGATTACGGTGCTGGTTTCTCTATTGTTAACAAAATGTCTACAGAATAATCCGTAACTCCTGCAGTTTTCATCTGTACCTGTTTATTAAAGTGATGAGCTGTTGATAAATCACAGGTGAACACTGGTGATTTTCCAGAATTTAAGATATATTTGATCATGAGAAGAAAAGCATAAGGAAGCCTGTGTCTCAGTTCAAAGTTGCTGGATACCTTTGTGCTTTTTTTTTTTTTTTTTTAATGGGAGGTGGTGGAGAAGAAGTTTTTGCTTTGCAGATCACTAATCGAAGGGTGTCTTGTTTCTGTCCTCTTCCAGAAATCGAGGCTAAGGAAGCTTGTGACTGGCTGCGGGCTGCCGGATTCCCGCAGTATGCGCAGCTTTATGAAGGTAGGTACCTGAGCTTGCAAGCCAGTCATCCCCTGGCAATTTTTGGACAATAAGATGTAATATTCACCAGTAAATGAGGTTCAGATGTCCACCAGAAGTGCTAATACATAATATGACACTTAGGGACTGGGCTGCTCTCTGCTACCCACCACATGCATAGATACACCAAACCCAGTGAGACTCTGAAGCGCTTTTGGAGTTTTAAGTTCCAAGTTTCTTTTTTAGTCTGAAACTTCCAAATGTCCTCATAGATCAAATATTATTTTAGCACCATGGCACATTCCTCATAAATAAAATACAAATGAACTATATTTTCATGAATGTAGTCATGCACTGCTACAAACCCAGTCTTAGAGATAACACAGAAGCCGTATCCAGCTCCATCAGCCATCTCTCTTAATGGAGCAGAGGTAGGAAGTTCTGCATATGTGTGGATGCATGTGTAGACCTCATGATTCCCAAGTCCTGTGTGTTGTTCCAGAAAGTTGGGGCTGGTGTTAGGCTCACTATGAAGGGGAAAAAAAGAACATACATGCTGTTGTTGCACAGATGTGCAGCAGTTTCTTGAAAAGACTGCTTCACCCTGCACTCACTTGTCTTCCTGTGGCGTGGATGTATTTTGCATGTCTGTTTTTACAAAAGTTTTGCTCAATTAAAACTGTTGTCTTCATTGCCTCTCTAACCAACTAGAAACTTGCAGTTTTGTCATACCATTCTTACACTCTGATGCAGAGTAATGTCCTGAGGTTTGTTTTACTGTGAGACATCCTTTTAATATATGTCTATTAAGAATTTCACCACCACCATCACTTAAAGTTACTTGCTTTGTAGTGAAATTATCTGCTCTTCTTTTTTATAAAATGAACCCCAACTTCTGCTTGTAAGAATGAGCATAGGAAGTCCATTATTTATAGTGAATAACTGTTAGAAATTATGGCAAATGCTAAGTTGACCTGCTTGAAAAATTATCTCGTTGAGCTTTGATTTGCAGCTTCATTGGCAATACGAGATGAAAATAGCACTTTCAAAAGCAGCACTTGGGAAAACTTTTCTTTGCCTGTTCAGAAATTAAATTTATTTTTATTATTCCTCTTTTTCTTTTCTTTTTGTGTGCGTGTGCTAATGGAGATGCCAAGATTTTCTTGGGATGCAGAGTGGGACTATACTTCCAGTCTTTGTTGAAACTGTGGGCAAGACTTTTAGCTGAATATGCAGGCTTCTGGGTTTCATGTTATGCTTAGCTGTAAATCCCCTAACAAATTACTTGCATTTAGAAAATGTGTCGTATCTGTCGTTACCATTGCCATACCTATACTTATATAAACTTATATAAAAGTTTCTAACATAGGACCATGTCCTGCCTAACATCAAAAGGACCACAGAGATGAGAGCAAGGCTAGCCATACCCATTGAAAAGACAGCTGCTTTTATACAAAAACAAGATATCGTTATCATTTGCAAGCCCCCCTGACAGCAGCAACAACAATGGAACCAGCAGCACCATAAATTATTGAAAAAAATTGATTTGTCCAGACTAACAACTTCTTTCAAGTCACCTCTTTCACTTAAGTTCTCCCATCTGTTTTCTTGTGGGCATTCTAAGTTACTAACTTTATCAATGGAAAAACTTACATAAGCACTGGTGAAAAATACTAGTTGAATGTGCTCACCCTCTTTACTTGGATCACCCTCGCCTTGGATTTAAAATAGTGAAAGGGAGACCTATGGTTTAATTGCGTATAGTACGAGATTTTTGAGAAAAGGCCTGTATGGAGTGGTCCATACAGTACACATTTTAAATGGAGTTCTATCAGTGAGCCTTTGTCAGTTGCTTTGTTAAAACTGCAGTTTTCTGTAGAAAAGACAGAATGTCATATTAGCATAATATGTCATCATTTGCTTACTCCTGAGGCAAAATCAGGACAGACAGTTCATTTGAGAGATTATCTCTGGGTATAGAAAGTGCAGAATATTAATTGTCTTTCCACAAATTAACACCAGTGCTATTCTTTTCATCATTTCAGCTCATTCTTTCCCAGTCTGTGGAAATTAAAATATTTTAATAGACAATCACTTGGACCAGGGAAGTTGCATACAACTGCAGCAATATATTCATAGCTTGTTTCTATTGCTGTGTGCCCTGAACACCCCATGGCTTTGGTGGGAGTTTTAGCTGTGCAAGGAATGACAGATCAAGACCTGTAGACAGTCAGGAATCTGTGGAGGACAGTAAATATTATATATGTGGTAGCTGCTTCAGAGATGCAGTAAATTTTCAGCTCTGTGCCAACATTGTTTCCTCCCCCACACTTTCTCAGTTGTTTACCTACAATCTCCTTAAGGGAAGGAAGCAGTACGGTCTCCACACAGCTTGGCTTGATTTCATTTCAGTCTACTAATGTTGTAACAAATTCAAACTTTTAAATAGCATGATTAACAGCCAAGGAGATTAAGGTTTTCATTCTTTTCCAGAGATTTGAGGCTTACTGATTTAATTTTTTTCTTTCATAAGAGATATTAGTACTCTGATGGCGATCATATATTTATTTTAAATAAAACTAGCCTGAGTCAGTTTATGCTTCTTATGTTGGATAGGGAGCTCACATTTGCCTCTTTTCCTCTCCCATTGTTTCATAGCTCCATATTTCCTCCATTTTACATATCAATTCTTGCTTATCAAAGCTGCACATTAAAAACTTGTACATGAAAAGGGAACATCTCTGGCATTTGAGATGACAGCATGTGTTTACCTGAAAAGTGCCAGTCAGTGGCATCTTGGTGAACTCGACTGGAGGCAGCTGGTGGTTCTGAAATAACATACCACTGGGAATAGGAGTCATTTTGATTCCATCTGTCTCTGTTCCTACAGATCTCCTTTTTCCAATTGACATCACTCTAGTCAAGCGAGAGCATGACTTTCTGGACAGAGATGCTATTGAGGCCTTATGCAGGTAGGTGAAAAAAAATCACACTGCATTTTGAAACAAAACCCTTCCTGTGTAATAGAAAGTATAACCCGGGCAAAGCATAACCTCAACTGAATTATGTGCCATTCAATAACCATTTGCTTGAGACCTTTCTCTTATCCAGTATCAGTATGCAGTTTTCACTAAATAGATTGGGCTAAGTAATGTTTGGGGATCTTCTTTAAAACAAGTTGGGAGGCAATTGTCAGAAGTCCTTGTGACAGGTATTTCATAGTATAGTTCTTACTCTTAATTTACTTTCATTAATAATTCTCAGATTTGTTAGGGATGTGAAATCAGAACTGTGCTGGCTACAGCTGTAGCATCAGTTCCCACACAAGAATTGTTTTTCTGGGAGCAATATTAGCAAAGTGATGCTGCTTCAATCCTCTACTCCCCTTTCTTAAGTTGGTGAGCAGCTATGTATACAAACAAAACAGAAAGCTATGTATACAAACCCTCATGCTGACCTCAGTGCTTCACCCTGCACGCACTGTGATCACCAGAGTGAATACAGAGTGGTCTGAAGTTGCGGCAGGGGAGGTTTAGATTAGATATTAGGAAGAAATTCTTTACAGAAAGAGTGGTGAGGCACTGGAACAGCCTTCCCAGGGAGGTGGTTTAGTCACCATCCCTGGAGGTATTTAAGAAGCAGGTAGACCTGGTGCTTCAGGACATGCTCTAGTGGCAGGCATGTAGGGGGTTATTTTGTGTGGTTTGTTTTTTTGTGGTTTTGAAGTCATGTTTGATATGGGCGTTTAGGTGTTTGGGGGTTTTTTTAGGTGTGTTTTTGTTATGGGTATGGTTGGACTTGGTGATCTAGGAGGTCCTTTCCAACCATGAATATTCAGTGATTCTGTAATATGATTATGGCTGAAAGGGGTAATGTAAGCGAACCTAAATGTTTATCACCACTGCAAAGACTGGCCTGCCCTCAGCCGCATGCTCCTGCTACTTCTCAAACCTGTTCAACTCATGCATCCTGAAAAAAAGTCTGGATAGTCCTTTGCTAGGTTACTATGTTAAATCAGACTGTGGAAAGGCATAATGAAGTTCAGAGTAGGCACAAAGATTGGGGCAAGACCCCACAGCCAGCTGCAGGGGCAGGAGGAGAGGTGGATAGAGAAGAAGAGGGAGCAAGACTTGCTGGTGTGTGGCAACATGTTTTCACAGAACTACAGCCTCAGCATTACCAGTTTTATCATAAAAGGAATTGCGTGGACCCCATCTGACATTTAGCCATCCATCAGTTACCTCCTCTAGTGTGAGTCCACAATCTTAAATGGAAAAAAAAAGCAAGCCTTAACTTTTCATATCTCATGTTACCTAGAAGTAAGTGTTTTCTGCCTCTGTCCTTTAGTATGGCAGCTTTCCAAATTGTCTGCAAAATTAATGCTTTTGAATACTGCATGCATGATGTCTGCAGCTCTAAATGTCATTAATTCTAATGAATTACAAAACTGTTTTAAGAAAGGCTTTAAGTTTATAGTGTTCTCATGCCATCACTGCTATACTTGGAAGGGAAAGGGAGGGAGTGGAATTTCAAGTTCTTCAGAAATATTTACAAGATTTTAAAACTAAGAAAACAGATTTGTTGTCCAGTCATTAGGAGGGGAAAAAATCTCATTAATGTTAAATTCACATTTAGGATGCTATTCCATCAGTGTTAAAATCTGATGCATTGGTCTGCTTATTTGTGTGCTCTGGAACTTGTGAAGTCATTGAACAGAAAGTACAGCAATGTGAATAAATGCTAGTTCCAAGAAGCATGGTCTTCCCTTGCCAGGAAAACAAAATACAGTCAAGCCAGCATATTTTGAACCTAGTGCTCGCCTGCAAGAGTAATTTTTTTAACTTGGGATTATTTATTGGGGGTTGAGGGGGCGGTAGCAGATTGTTTCTCACTGGTGAAAGTAAGAACATGCCCTCCATATCTCTCAGATTTGCAGCTAGTGTGATCAGTGGAAAACAGTTACCACTTTTTCTGAACATAGAGAAGGGTAAAAAGATCTGTATCCTAAGAATGAAAGCTTATATTGTAAGCCTTCTTATAAAGGAGAGCAAACCAAAATGATAAGAGTATATAGATATTTTGTGAAACTAGAAAGTGTTTAATAATTGTAAAATAACCACTTTCATCTTCAAATTGTTTTCTTTGTAATATACATAAGAATACTCACTGTAGCTTAAGACAAAAATTTTTAAAGGCTGGACTATATCATTCTGAAGCCTGTGGCTTACATATTGGAGCTCTTTTACATGATAATTTCAAAACTTAAGCTCGAGTCTATCAAAGAACATTCAAATCCTACCTGAAAATAAAACTGAAGTAGTTGTTAATTGTCTCTGTTGTCTGATTTTGGCCCTTTACCATTTGTGTTAGACAAAAGCAGTACATTACCACATTTCCACCTTTTAGATTTTTTTTTTTTTCCCTGCCCCCCACATCTCCTTGTTTAATTTTGCAAAGTTCATTAAAAAAAGATGAAGAAGGCACATCATTTGGAATGCTGCATTTCTGCCTGAAGCCTGGGTTTATTTTGACTCATGCCATGGTCAGTGTGTAAACAGTAAAGAGATTTACTCAGTAAAAGGCTTACGGCTGTTTCACAGACATAAGTGTATCACTGTTTCTCCACTGAAAATCAGAATAGTTTTGGAGTTATTTTCAATTTTAGTACTAGAGCTAAATGAACACTGTATGCAGTAGATGGTAACAAAACAGTAAGTTGTCTGTTCTGAGAATCTGCTTTTCTACATAACAATCAGTATTCTGCCAGCAATTTTAATTACCTTGTTCTAATTACTGCATGTGAGGAAATTGTTTTTAAAAAGACAGTTACAGGGTTGGGGTTTAAAAAGGTTTTTTTAAGTATTGTAAATTATTATTTAATAATCTTATTAATCTAAGCAGGAAGACTAATGTAACTTTAAAAACAGCTTATTAGTAAATGTTCTGCCAAATTATTTTCTAAATGGAAAAGGTATCAATAGCCACCCCCTTAAGGATTTTCTGGAACAATTTTAAGTGAAAAGTGGCTTGAGACTTGAATTACAGAGATAGCATATGGCACTTGGTAACAGTAGAAGATAGATGGTTAAGAAATGTCATTTAGTGATCTTATCGTGAAATGGGGGGTTAAAAAATGTAAGAATGATGACTCTACTTCAGTTTGCTAGGATGCTTCAAGGCACTGCTGGCCTTGGTTTCATAAGACTGTATGTATATTAGTGACTGGGAATTTATCTCCAGAGGATAACTGGCTGCATCATGCACTGATGAAACTAAGTACTGAAACATGCTTATCCTAATGGTTGTTGCTAAGTACAAAATACATAGCAAACCATCATGGAAATGCTATTTAATCTCCTTACAGATAGCTAGAAAACCGCCATGCTATGCGCTAGAGGTATCCTCCATCTTTTCCCATCAGGACTTCTCATTCAAGAAATTGGTTGCAATGAAATTGCATGATCAACATTCACAGCTCATATCATTTGGTTTGTAGAGAGCTGGCCTCTTTTGCAGGTTAGAACATGCAGTTGAACCCCAGGAGCCAGCGTAGAGGCTCTCCACTGCAGTGAGACACGAAAGCCCTTGTATCATCAATTAGTTACAGGTATAATGGAATTGGAATTTGTCCTATAAGAAGGAATTAAGAATTTAAATCCATCAAGAAAATATTTTAAACTTTAAAGCTAGATCATGCAGCTACTCAGATGGAAAATTGTCATTTAATATGCATAAATCTAATAGCCTGCATTGCTACCACTTTTCTTGGGTGAATGGGGTGAGAATTTTCCCATAGTACTGAGAGCAGAATGAATCCCCTGGGCTGGTAGCCTATGTAGAACTGACTGGTATCCAGATTAACAGCGACTTCACTTTAGAAGCCTGTACTTTAATTTATAAATTAGCTCAAGTTAGCTGTTCACACTGCAGCTTTGATAGTGAATGTCTTGTTCAGGATGCTCTTAAGGAAGCTCAGGCTAAACTAGATTGGCCACTTATGACAAGACTAAGAAAAATGCATCGCTTGCTCATTTCTGAGAGCACCTCCAGTGCCTCCTGTTTTGTGTGTAGCAGGTTCAGGCTTCCAATGTAATTGACATTCTGGGCTGATACGGGCCAGTCTCAGGGGCTAGGACTGAGAGGCAGGTCCTGTTGCCTTGGTCACCCTCAGGAAGAAGGGTTTTGCAGAGCTAGGGTGGAGGAGGATGAGAGCCCAGGTAGGAGTACATGGAGGGCGAGGAAACGTGACGTCTTGGAGACATAGCGCTCCACAAAAGTAAGATACCATCTGGCTGTGAAGATGTATAGAGAGAGGCCAGACTCAAAGGCGTTTATCTAAATGATGGGAAAGAATATTATCTTGTCATCCAGACAGTCATCCAGAAAGTGGCCAGGATAGGAGGCACTGTAGAAACTGAAACTGAGATGGCCAGATGGTGAAAGCGGCTGTAACTGCTGTTTGCAGCAATCCTGCCCTGTCTCTCCATCTCCTTTCTTGTCCTTATGAAAGTGTCGCTGAGACAGGTTTGGGCAGAATAAGACAGAGCTAAAGAATGAGGCAGACATGCTGACTGTCACTAGGGAAATGATAAGTTTAATTTACACCCAGGAGTGGAATTACCAAAGGCAAAGGTCCAGAGCCAGAAGAGAAAACTGTGGTTCATTAACAAGCATCAATTTGAGAGATCTGTAGAAAACGAATGTGTGCTGATACGCTGCAAAGGTGTTGCAAAGCACATGTGAAAGTTAATGACAGGTAACTCACCCTGGCAAAGCCTGAACTTTGTAAGCTTGGCTTTGCAGACTCAATGTGTTTGGAAAGCAGTTTTAAGTATTGTACTGTGTTTTCAGTGTCCTATAGCTCCAGGAAATGGGCACTGCTGAACTTGAGCAGAAGTTAGAGGAGGATGTTTGATGTATATAAAGTTGCAGACCTAAAGCTGTAGAGCATTTAGGCTTTAAAAGGGAGACAGATTTTGTGATGAAATCATGTCAAATGTGTAACAGAGCTTTTATTCATCTTTCTGCTTTTGCATTTAACCTTGCACATGGTGGGGTTACCTTATGTTGTCTTCATACTCATTTTTTTTGACATGTGTTCTGGGAGAAATTTTTTTTTTTTTCCCCATAAACACTTTCTGTTTACAGGTCTACGCTTTTCCACCTCTTTCAGGGCTTTGAGTAGGAGAAAAGTCCGGGGATATAATCTTTGTGAAATCAGAGATTGTCTTTATTTGTGGTCAGACAGGCTGGAGCTATATTAAGCCTGATACAGGCATTAGGCAGTAACTTCTCTCGGCACAAGTCAAAGGTTGCAACACTGTGAAATTTGTAAATTGTTACACAATATAGAGCTGAAACCAGTTTAATACTCCTGGTCTTGAGGTTCAGGAGTTTGAGAGGAGAATGCTTTTACAGTAGAGGGAAGGTGGTGTGTTCTGCTGCTGTGTGGCCTCTTAAAAAACAAAATTCCAGTTTCACTGTAGTGCATATATGGGACATTCACCCTTCACCCACACTGTAAATACAGTTCCTCTGTAATTCACTAGACTTGTACATGTACCTACCAACTGCAGCTAGCAGAACAGAGCCTTCTGCCTTTCAAAGTCACAGCAAAGAGGAAAAAGAGAGATCTGGATTACTTTCCTAACCTGCCACTGCCCTACTATTTGACCCATGGCAGTTCTTCCTGTTTCTCTTCTTTTCTGCTGTGTTGTGGCTGGGTCTAATTATAGATCAAACTGCTTTTTTTTCTTTTTTTCTTTTTTCTTTTTTTTTTTTTTTTAACTTCTTTACTGCGGCAAAACCACCAGTAGGAGGTTTTCCATTTTCTTTGATGGCCTCAGGATCAAGCCCTGTGTAAATACCATCTGCAACCAATCCTGTGCATAAAAGGCAAGGGGAAGGGGAAGAAACGAGTACCTTTTCCTGTGCACACACTTTCTAGATTCAGGTTACAAGTTTCATGAATCTGAAAAGACTTATCTGAAGCAACAGAACAAGTCAGCTTTTGTTTGTTTGTTTGTTTGTTTTTTCAAAGCTGCTGATACAGGCTTTTCTTTACACTTTGCTCAAATGAATTATGTGAAAAATATACAACTTTCTTCAGAATTAATTAGGCCTTTTTAAAGCTCAGTTTTGCTCCTGTTGAATTTGGGCTGTGGTCAGGCTGAAGGAAAGGAACAGTTCTGCTCCTCTGCACACATTACCCTTCATGCAGCTCAAGAAAGTGCTCTGGGAGAAATTCAACCCAGCAAGTATTGAAAGATTAGTTTTCAGCTCGGTTAGTCTCTTCACCCAGCCCACAGTACAGCCTCATGATTGGAAGTACTAACACAAGGGACCAAATCTTTGCTTCCAGGAAGCTGCTGATTCAGCTTTTCTGCCTATTGCATCGTGCCCGGTCTGTTCCTGCCCTTTTCCTTGCCATCACACCAGCATTTCTCTAACCACACTTTACCAGCACAGATTTTAGCTCTGCCTTCTCCCTGGATAAGTTTCTGGAGAGACAAGGTCTGGGAGAAGGGCAGGAGATCACAACACCCTGTGCTTAGCTGTGCCTAAACTGCCATGGAGCTTTGTGTTCAACAGCGTCATTTTTTTTGCTCTGCTTTAAGCTGTTTGTGCTCAGCCCTGCACACTGAGCTCCTGGGCGAAAGGGGAGGAGAAGAAAGATAATTTCATGTTTGTTTTAAGGATACCTACCAGATTATTAATTCATCAGGGAATAGAGGGATGCTTACATTCATTGATACAGTACTTCAAATATGCATCCAGACTGCTATCACATTTCACAAGGAGGCTGGTTAACTATTGTTGCTGCAGCAATTTATTTTTGTTTAAATTTTAGTCATTCAGAACAACATTTTTATGTATAAAAAACTTTCCATTTAAGAAGGAAATACCAGGTCTGTGTTTTGTTGGTTTTGTTTGTTTAACTGGTGATTTGACTTGTCCCAGGACTCTGTTGAAAATAATCATTATTCACAAACAAAATAGACAGCTAGTAAGTGGAAAATGAGTTTTCTTTAGGAGGTTTTTAGCTTACAAAGTACAATTTCAAAGGAGCATGCTTTTTTTCACACAGGCACATGTACACAGGGTCAAATAAGAAGCCTTTTCCATTATTTTCAGTCTATCAAGACTGATTATTTCAGGGTTCAGATGTCTGCTATTTAAATGTAATTATTGCATTTCATTGGATATAATGCACTTCTCAACTCAGTCTAAGTTTCAGTTCACTTCTCTTTACTTTGATTCAGGTAATTGTGACAAATAGTCATTCATCCCTCCTTCTGAAGTTAGATTACAGCCAAATGTAATGGGTTAATGGTTAAGTATAATTAGGGCTCTAATTGAAACTCTGCTTGTGGCTATTTGTATGCAAAGGAGTTTAGGGACAGCCTTCACAAAAGCTTTTGAACTGGAATAGCCTGTGTCAAAACACTGGAGTGTTCTCTTAATATGGTTTCCTTTGCTTTGCAGGCGCTTAAATACTTTAAACAAATGTGCAGTGATGAAGCTAGAAATTAGTCCCCACAGGAAAAGGGTAAGTTCCTTTAACATCTTCTGTTTACAGCATTGTACATTAATAAAACTGAAAAAAAACCTATCTAGCAGATTGCTAAACTGCAGTCTAGGATAATACCCGAATAGATACTGGCAAGGACAGAGTCAAAACTCTGCTTACATTTCATTTTCTGTTCTCACTGAGTGAAAACTGCAGGGCTTGGCTGCAGGTAAAGGTTATTCATCTAGCAAACTGTTCCCTGGGGTGCTGCTCCTAGTCTGGATGGCACTGGGCTTCACTGCCTGCCAGTGAGATTGTCCATGTTCTAGCATATTACCTGCACTCAGGCAGGATTGTGAAGAGTAGGCTTGATGGAGGAGATCCCAACCAGCCATGATGAGCTGACCTGAATGTTAGAACAATGTCTTTGGCATCATCTGCACAGTTTTGGTTCTCTGCTAGCAACATTTGAATTGTATTCTTTTGTTATGATGTAGACAGGATCAGTTAAACTGTGCTTGGCCTGCAAAGGAGAGACAGTCCTTTGTAGGACCTGGCATATTGGTTTTTATTTGCATTGCTCAAAATTAAAGAAATATATTTACAGAATATATGAGATGCGTTTTTATAAAGTTTTCATATTTCTAGGGAGCTCAGCAGGAATTGTTTCCTGAATCTTCAGGATCCCTGCAGATCATGGTGAGAAATAAGAGAGCACCTACTGTAATTTCAGTAAACTAGTACTGACAGAAAGCTGAGTTGCTGGGTTTTGCTAGTAAGGTACCCCTCAATAGCTGTATTAAAACTATGTGTGTCTTAGAAGGGATCAGTAGTTGATACTGTCCCCTGGGATATGACAACTGCAGATAAAGATGACTGAGCTAAGGCAATACAATGCTGCCCTACCCTTAACAAGAATGCATACAAATGCTCTGAGCTTGTTTACCAGGAATTAATCCCCTCTTTCCCTATCTGTTTGTGGTATGTTGGAAACAGCATTCAACCTCCAGAAGATAACACTCTGAGGCAGCATATGTAGGAACTCTTTAAGTAGGGGTAGACAACTGGATTGCCATTTATGACTGCAGGAAGATTTCTTCTTGTTCCTGAACATTGTTAACACTGGAATGATCAGTATTGCTCTTAGAGGTCAGACCAGACCCGACTTCAGGTCCAAACCTCACATCTTCCGGAGTCTGGATGATACCTTTTGTTTCAGTCCTTCCTGATTTTCATTCACCACCCATGTTCTGGCAGATGGATTTGGATCCTATTCCCTTCTGTTGTTGACCTCACTAAAATCAATACTTAGCCTTTAAAGCTTTTTAGCACCAGGGTAATACTGTGCTGACAGAAACATATGTTTCCTTATGTTTGCATTAACCTCTTGGCAAATTAAGAACACTTTACTGCACCTTTTTTTTTCCAGTCAAACCACATTCACCACTGAATCATCATTACTATCTATTAGCAGTTTCAGGTGACTTCCCCCCCCAAAACAAAAAAAAACAAACAAAAAAAAAAAAAAAAAAAAAAAAAAAAAAAAAAAAAAAAAAAAAAAAAAAAAAAAAAAAAAA
>JANIJG010012901.1:40084-50248 GCA_024611175.1 Megaceryle torquata | reverse complement strand
AACAAACAAACAAGCAAGCAAGCAAGCAAACAAAAAACAAAACCCCCCCCCCCCCAAAAAAAACAAAAAAAAAAAAAAAAAAAAAAAAAAAAAAAAAAAAAAACAAAAAAAAAAAAAAAAAAAAAACAAAAAAAAAAAAAAAAAAAAAAAAAAACAAAAAACCACAACCAACTTTAAATAAGCAAGCCAGTCCTCTTAGGTTTTATTCTCAAGTCATGAACAGAAGTAGTTTGCAGTAGTTGGGAAACAAAGAAAATGATGCTTGCTCTGTGTCTCCTGTGTATTTGGTTATAAAAAATAAATGTTTCACTTATTTTCCTGAACTGATGAAATATGCTATAAAGAAAAACACCAAAAAACCTGAGGGGATCAGGAGTTAAAGTATGCATAAATAAAGTACTTGAAATATGAATAATTTACTTGGGTTTTAGACAATAAATGTTTGTGTTCCTGGCACACCAGTAGTTACAGTTTGGGGCATGCATGTGTGTTTTGTTTTAAATTAAACTATCTAAACAAATGAAGTGAAACTCATGGAGCTGGGTGGCAATTAGTGTTTCCTACTCTGAACACCAAAGGTTATTTTGTGGGTTTATGGTGTTGTATTAAAATATCTTCACTGGTTTTATTTTTCCAACATGAAATTTTCCAGATAGTTGGAAGACCAAATATGTCAGTCCCAAGATCATTCCCGTTCAGTATTTAGATGAAAAGATTGTAGGTGTAAGTGATGTATGCATAATTGTGTCCTCGGGCATTACTCATACATCAAAAGTCGACAGTGGAGATCTTATTTACAATTTACTTACGTGCTATACTGTCAGTGAGCTCTTGCTGCTCCCTATCTAGGAGTGTTAAAGTTTGCCTGAAGCCAGACTGAAGTAGAAACTTCACAGGACATTCTTAAAGTGTTAGCTGCTAGCCTGTGGGAGGAAGAGTGGTCCAGGTAAGAGCCTGGAGGCATCACACAGTACAAGAGCTTCTGTTGCTGTCTCATTAGTCACAGCAAGGAGACTGCTCATACTTCCCGAATGGGTAAGGAATTAAGTTGCTACAATTCAGAATGTATGAGAAACGTCTCTAATTGCAAAGAGGAGTATAAACACACAGCCGCTATCAACAGAGTTTAACTTTGGAGAGAGTCCAGAGGGACCCCAACCCCTGACTGACTCCAGTTTAAAATTTTATGCATGCCAGGAATTTCCATTGATCTGAGGGCTGTCCACTGTGACCAATTAATTAAAAGTCTATGGATACTAGGATTTTTGGAAGAGAGCAATTTAAAGCAGATTGTACTGTTTGCTTCTTTTTATGAAGGTTATAACTTTTTGTATTTAAAAACTGTTAAAATATTGCCTGTCCCATGTTATCTTTTCCTGTGATGGGCTTTATGGCCTTATCTTCCTCTCCCTGAAGTAAAAGGCTGTTTTCACTTTAAATACAGTGAGAACTGTCATGCTTAAAGCAGTTTAGTGGGCATTGTATTTAAATGCAACTGCCTTTGCTGTTTGAGTAGTTTGTAAGCAGTACTTTCAGGGTTCTTACTTATTTCAGAGTGAAGATTCGGATGAAGATGAACCTTGTGCAATAAGTGGCAAGTGGACTTTTCAGAGGGACAGCAAGAGGTGGTCGAGGCTTGAAGAGTTTGATGTGTTCCCTCCAAAACCGGACTTGAATACCCCCTCCCCAGAAGCTCCTCACCTTACGAACGCAGCAAGCAGCGAGAGCGTGCTAACAGACCTCAGTGAACGCCAGGAGGTGGCTTCTATTCTGAGCATCAGCAGCACCAGCAGCCACCAGCCAACCCTGCAGAGCGAAGCATCTACAACCAGAACAAACTCAGTTGTGAGCGTTTGTTCATCAAGCAATTTCATAGCAAATGATGATTCATTCAGCAGCCTGCCCTCGCCCAGGGAGCTGAATAGCTTCAGCTTCAGCACAAAACCCAATGAGAAAAACGCCAAGTCCAAAACAAAGAGCCTGCTCAAGAGAATGGAGAGCCTGAAAATCAAGAGCTCTCACCATAGCAAGAGCAAAGCTCCTTCAAAGCTTGGCCTTATTATCAGCGGGCCCATCCTGCAGGAGGGCATGGATGAAGATAAACTGAAACAACTTAACTGCGTGGAGATTTCTGCCCTCAATGGCAATCACATCAGCCTCCCCATGGTACGAAAGAGGAGCGTCTCCAATTCCACTCAGACCAGCAGCAGCAGTAGTCAGTCTGAGACGAGCAGTGCTGTCAGCACACCCAGTCCCGTCACACGAACACGCAGTCTCAGTGCATACAATAAAAGGGTGGGCATGTACCTGGAAGGCTTCGACCCCTTCAACCAGTCAACATTCAGCGACGTGATGGAGCAGAACTTCAAGAACCGGGGAAGCTTTGCAGAAGACACAGTGTTTTTTATCCCCGAAGATCATAAGCCTGGCACTTTTCCCAAAGCACTCTCCAATGGCAACTTCTCCCCAACAGAAAGTAATGCCTCTGTGAACTGGAGGACAGGGAGTTTCCATGGACATGGCCATCTGGCCCTTCAGAGGGAAAACAGTGGTGACAGCTCCAAAGAGTTGGGCATGGGGAAAAGGCGCAACTCCTCCAGCTCTGTGAGCAGCCGTCTGAGTATTTATGACAATGTGCCGGGTTCAATCCTGTATTCCAGTACCAGTGACCTGGCCGACCTTGAAAATGAAGACATATTCCCAGAACTAGATGACATCCTGTACCATGTGAAAGGGATGCAGAGAATAGTAAACCAGTGGTCAGAGAAATTCTCAGATGAAGGGGATTCCGACTCGGCACTTGACTCCATTTCCCCATGTCCTTCCTCTCCAAAGCAGATCCACCTCGACGTAGATAATGATCGAACAACACCAAGTGACCTTGATAGTACGGGGAATTCTCTAAATGAAACGGAAGAGCCCCCAGGGATGCAGGAGAGGAGGGACTCTGGGGTGGGCGCATCACTGACACGGTCCAGCAGGTAAGATCACAAGTGCTGGGACTTGAGGTGGCCCCAGTGAGGTCACTTCCAGCCCAAGTGGCTTTATAGTAGCTGCACTGTACTCAATTAAGTAGGAGTTGTGGCCATTCAAGCACACACGTGCTGTTCCCATTGCTTCCAAAAAACAATTATGGGCAAGTGAAGTATTCGTGCAAGACTTTTTGACAAGTGATTCCCACACTTTGTAGCTGTATGTTTGTATGTTCAGCCTGAGTCTTCATTGAAAAACAGCCCACTCAGCAAGTCAGCGTTATGAGCAATGTTAAGGCAGTTTTGGGGGAAGATAATTCTTCAAACTGAAATGGTATGTGGGAGGGAGAGGGACCTCAAGTAGGATTATTCACTCTAAGTTGGCTAGGAGAACCAGTGTAAATATGGTCTGGTTTGTGTCAGTGTGTAGTAAAAGACCTGACTTTGAGACTTTTAAAAAAATTGTACTTTTCAGTAGCAGGCTTTTTCTTAATAGCACGCTAAGGCATTACATCTGTGGTGAAAATGAGGTTTGTTTACTTTCTTTTGATTGCTGTAGCACAGTAGGGGACTGGGGGAGTTCCAGTGGCCACCCAGTTTCTGCTGGAAGTTTCACTATGGGATGGACGACTGTATTTTGTATTGCACGTAGAGCAAGGACTTTAATTCATTCTAGCTTTGTTTCCAGTTTTCCTTTAAAAGTGGTGCAAATCATTTAGGGCCTGGTTTCTGTTATCATTTAGTCGCCTACAGCTGCTTCTATAAAACTGGGACTTATAGAAGTGCTTAGTTCCCATGCAGTGTGTCTTAAAAATGTGGACTTTTTTCCTTAATGGAGTTTCAGATTCCCTCTACCTTAATATTGAAAGGGCTTCTGAGAAAGGGTGTTGAAGCCATTAGAGAATACCTGACAGGACAAGACCATGTAGTTAACTCGATCTGTGGGTCAGTTCAGAGTGCACGTTCCCATCTGAAGCACTTGCACGTGCTGCATCACACCAGGTGAGGCAGACATGCTGCTGGCTGATGCCTGTGAAATCTCAGAAGACAGCAGCTGCCAAGGGCAGGGAGCTCAGCACTGCATACACAGGAACTACCGCACGTGTCTCCCAGAGGCGTTTCAGTGAGTGCTCTGTCCTCTGTCTTTGCAGGCACAGGCTGAGGTGGCACAGCTTCCAGAGCTCCCACCGGCCCAGCCTCAGCTCGGCATCGCTGCAGATCAACTGCCAGTCTGTGGCGCAGATGAACCTGCTGCAGAAGTACTCTCTCCTGAAGCTGACCGCGCTCCTGGAGAAGTACACACCTTCCAACAAGCATGGTTTCAGCTGGTAAGGGCACAGCGCCATGTGTAGACAGGCTGACTATATGAGCACAACAGCTGTGCTTGTCCTAAACAACTCTTGGAAAGATGCAATGAGTCCCTCCATCCCTCTTTGTCCGTATTTGCACTTCTTCCTCCAGCCTGTGCTGACAGTGCTTTTTGTTTTCCTAAGATGGGGCTAAAATCACTAACCCTTTACATAAGTGTAATCTTATTAGGCTTGAGAGGTGTGAATATAGGGGGCACGCGAGGAAACAAAAGCAATGAAGTACAGGCCAGCTTTCTAAGCAAGAATGCATCCACTATGTGCAGAGCAAAAAAAGGACTGGTTGTTTATTGAGGCAGCTAGCGAGCAGTGGCACAAACCTCAGTACATCTTAATAGGCTTGCTTTTCTTCAGTTATTCTTAAATATTTGCGTTAGTTTCTCTGTATAATTATGTCATTAAATCATGTAAATTTCCTTTAGTTCTAGTGTCTCATTAGCCAAAAATCTATTTCCCCTTTTTAAAGCACTATAAATCCCATTAGCTTGCAAAAAAGATGGAGGCAGGGGGAGAAAGCTTGGGGCAACCATGGCATTTTTTGTAGGCAGCAATTGCTGCTGTGGCCAAGTGTTTGTAACCCAGTTGAATGTTTTTTTGTCGTAAGAAAGGAATAGAAAGCTCTTTTATTATTGTATCTGCAGTGCAGCCTGTGTAACCTTCAGGATGCAAAAGGCGCAGTAAAATTTTTTCTTCTCCCTACCACAGGCCAGCCTCCTCCCTTCCCCAGGAGTCACAGAGAGTATTTAGCTTCAGCATCAAAGTACCTCCTGTTCAAAGGCTGTTATTATGTCAGCCTTTCTAAATACAGAAGTTGTTTGTTCTGAAAGACAGAAATAAGTATTGACCAGTTATCCCTGCATGCTTCAGATTCTCAGTGGAGATCGCAATGTGTTTTTTCACATTCCATTGGCATGTTTTTTGACAAAGCAAGTACTATTCATACATACATCAATAATGCCCTAAACTTAACTATACAGCAGTGCAAATTAGTTCTGTTTTACTATGTAACAGATTAGCACAGCTGTAAATCTAATGCACTGTTTGTATAGCTGTACTGTATATTGAAATGTTAAATAGGTCTCCCTGTTTTCCAGTGCTACTGTGTCCTATTAGTTGTTGCACTGGGCATTAGCATTTCTCCCTGTTTAGGAAAATGATCTCAATATTTTCACATTTTAATGGCTTTTTTTTTTTTTTTCCTTTATGAAACCAATATTTTTGGGGACTTGGGGATAAATAATTCTTTTCTATTTAGTAACTTTTTTCCTTGGAGTCATAAGCAGATGGAAAGGCCTGTCATTGAAATTGGAGTGGGAGGTGGGGGTAACAACAGTCACTGGCTGACAAGGAGGGGGGTCCCTCAAAGGGGTTGTTTATAGAGCTGAAGTTTTTAGCTGACAAACTCAAATGTATTACATCAGTTTCCTGCTGTTATGCACACTGGTGGGTGGTGGACCCAGTTTGAGGACTTTGCAGAACAAGTAGTTGACATACAAAAGCTCATTGTTCAAATGCCCATCTTTCCCGAAACTTAAAGAAGCAGTGTTATAAGGGGTCATTGACCACAGGATTTATTTTGACTGTTTTGCAATTCAATCTGGCCCCTGCAGTTTTACCCTGTAGCGTTTGTCCTACTGATATTAATGAAGTATCACCACATTAATACTCATGGGCAGCATACTGCTCCAAATGTCAAGCCTTTCTCTTAGACAAACTCTTGTTTTCTGTCTTCTTCCAGCCCTGAGCAGATTAGCTAATTTATATTGTCACTACTTTCCATATTACTAAAGTGTTTCACTTATTTTCACTGACTTTCTGGATTACTGAAAATACAGAAGATAAATAGTCATCAGAGGTTTAATTTAACTTTGTCATTCCCTTTGCTTAAATAGGGCAGTACCAAAATTTATGAAAAGGATAAAAGTTCCAGATTATAAAGACCGAAACGTGTTTGGAGTACCGCTGCAAGTCAACGTCCAGCGCACAGGGCAGCCTCTTCCACAGAGCATTCAGCAAGCCATGCGGTACCTCCGCAACCACTGCCTGGATCAGGTGGGTTTTACTGAGCTCTCATCCTATGTGTGTGCAGCACCCGAAGCCCAGCCTTCCATTTGGTTTTTTGGGTTTTTTTAATTGTTTTTCTGGGGGTGGGGTTTTTTTTTTTGGTGGTTGTTTTTTATCTGTGTGTGTGTGTTTTCCTGGGTCAGACTGACAAAAATAGGCTCAAAACAGGACAAAATAGGTAACTAATGCAAGAAAAGCTTTCTGTGATATTAGAACCCATATGTAAGAAGCTAAAGAGCATCCTTACATTTTGGCTCACTGTAAATGTGTTTACCTTTCTGTATGTATTTAGGTTGGACTTTTTAGGAAATCTGGAGTCAAATCAAGAATTCAGGCTTTGCGTCAAATGAATGAGAATTCAACAGACAGCGTCAACTATGAAGGCCAGTCTGCTTATGATGTAGCAGACATGTTAAAGCAATTCTTCCGTGACCTACCTGAGCCTCTCATGACCAACAAACTCTCCGAGACCTTCTTACAGATATACCAGTGTAAGTAGTGTGATTTCTATGGCAAATGGTCCTTTGTGTAGCGAGGGTGGAACTTTCTAATTCTATTTCTCTGGACATTACATGTGTTGCCTGTGTTGGTCTTTGCCTTTATCCAGCAGCCATTATAGTTCAGGCTGCCTCAGAAGGAGTGGATTTTTTTTTTTTATGTTTGAGTTGTATAATGATTTATAGTACAAGTTCTTTACATTTCACATTTCTTTATAGTATGGGAACAAATACAGATCCTCCATCACTTGCTATAAAGTTTCCTCTCTTCTTTGAGCATACTTGATCTTACAGGTTGGAAATAAGCCACATCAGATGTGGCTACATAGAGGAGCTGTGCAAACACAACAGAGTTTGGGGCTTTCAAGGGAGTTGAAATCCACCATATTGATGAGATTTTTTTTTTTTTTGTAAGCCCAAGGCTGCCAAAATTTTTCTATTTTCTCATAATTCATATCCTTCTACCCTTCACTACAAAATTTGAAAACAGCCTTTAAGTTGAAAGCTTTTCTGTTACTGACTTGTAGCTACTTTACTGACAGGTGCCAAAAACCCAAAATGCTTAGAATAAATCCCATCAAATATTGAGTTTATCAAAGAAAAAGAAATATTTAATCTTTCTGAGATTATAGGCTCAAGTCTATCAAGGGAGTTCATTCTCATTTGTGAGCTAGATAAATAGAGTACTGTACACATGGTAATTTTGTGCTGTATCTTTCCAAACAATGCTTTATCTTTTGAAAGTTTTCTTCAAGATTGCTTCATTGGGAATACTCTTACTTTATAAAGTGTCCAAAGATAAATTAAAATTTGGTGACCAGCTTTATGAAATGTTCCAGGGGGTCCAAACTGATTGATGCACCATGAGCACCTTGCTGATCCTGTGGTTTCTCTCCATAACACCACCCCCACTCTCCCTCCCTGTATTCTTTCCATGGTAGCACAGCTACAACAGAACTTACTGCAAAAACACCTTGTTTGAGCCCTTGCTTTATTTCGTGCCTTCCTTATGATGACGGTTACAGGAACTGCCCTCACAGCTCCATAGATGGAGATGACATTTTAAAATAAAACCATACGTACTGTTATTTCAGTACACTCATTTTTGTGTGTGTGTGAGTTTGGGTTCCCAAGAAAGTTTGTGGAGAAAATCAATTAGACTCTCCACTCCGTTAAACAGGAACTCTCTGTGGGTTGAGTGCCAGAAAAAGTTTGACAGAGCATTGCAGAAGTATCTGTTCCTTTCCTTTTGTAGGTGGTAGGTTGGAGGAATCCTCCCAGAGGCAGTTAGGAAGTATTATCTCTGTGTAAAGCAAAGACCCTTAAAGAAGCTGTAAATTTTGCTTCCCTGCAAAGGACAAAATTTCCTTTTGCTTCGGTGTTAGGCACCAGGCTGCATGCTGGAGTTGTCCACATGTGGTTTAAATGTGCTTTGAGCTGATTGAGGGGAGTGTGTGGAAAACGGTGGATTTTTGCTTAAAATTACTTTCTAAACTCACCTGCTAGTCTTAGGAAGTTACTGAAGCCCAAAAAGCAAGTACTTACTAAATAACTGGTTAGCACCACATGTATTATGAGACATGCAGTGAGGTCTGGTGCTAATTATGATATAAATGCTCCAGGACTCAGACTATGATGTTGTCTTTAGAGATGGCTTATTGGAAATCCCTTTATAAGAAGCAGATCTGATCTGGGTTATTTCATTTTTTGTTCCCTTCAAGTTTGGAGGAGAGGGCCTTATATAAAGGCACACGTCAAATTTTTCCAATGGCTGTTTGTTGTTAGTAACCAAGGAGCTGTTTAATGGTATGGGGCTTCACAGCGTTAAATTTCTTTTTCCACTGCATGACTTTGAATGATCTGCTCAATAAAGCAACTCTCTGTGTTTCATAAAGCACTTTCTGGATATTTTATGACATCATTGTCTTTGCTAGCTAATTCATTAATTTAATCCACCTATTCTAAAATGCATTAATATTTTGAATTTCTTTGAAAGCTAAAGAATTTCTAGATTGGCCTGACTGTGTTTGCTTCTTCACTGCCTGACTCAAGGCTTCTGTCATTTCAGTGCATCTGCAAGAGCATGTAGCTGTTGAAATTAAATCTAAAATTAACTCTGGCCTAGGCACAACTTCTTCTTGCTTGCATTTCTTTTGAGGCAGGAAATAGCTGAGGGTAGTTAAACTAGTGGGTTAAAAATTCCTTCATGTTTCCTATGAATGGTATGCATCCTGAAGGAAATCACTTCGAACTCGAGTCAAGTATTTGAAGCTGGAGTTTGCTTTGGGATGTATTCATGCTGTGTGTGTGGAAAATCAATGGGCTGATGAGAGAACTACTAATATTATGCAGATGTGCCAAAGGATCAGCGTCTCCAGGCTATCAAGGCTGCCATTATGCTTTTACCTGATGAGAACAGGGAGGTCCTCCAGATTCTTCTCTATTTCCTGAGTGATGTCACAGCTGCAGTGAAGGAAAACCAGATGACACCAACGAACCTGGCTGTCTGCTTAGCACCTTCCCTCTTCCACTTAAACACTCTCAAAAGAGAGAATTCTTCTCCAAGGTATGTCTGTGGGGAGCAGGGCTCATTGCTGCTGGTCCCACACCCCAGCTAGCAGAGACATGGAACAGGCACAGTCTAGTGTTAACCCTACCATTTGTGGGCACCTCAGACATCTTAGAGGGCGCTGGGTATAGAATGGTTATGGGATCCTACCTTTTGTTAAAGATATATTAAAACAGGAGAAAGTTCCTAAGAAGGAAGAAACAGAGGGGATTCCAAAGAAAAAGTTTAGAGAGAGTAGCAAGAAAAGTCAGTCTCACCATGATTCGGTCCCAGGCAGACTGCTCCAAAACACCAGCAGATTTGGAAATCCTACTGTTTTCTTACCAAGTGTCTCTCTTGCTCTGCATTAAATAACTGGATTTGTGCTTGTGCTCTTTTCCTCTGCAAAGGGTGATGCAAAGAAAGCCAAGCCTGGGAAAACCTGATCAGAAAGACCTAAATGAAAATCTGGCTGCAACCCAAGGGCTAGCTCATATGATCGCTGAATGCAAGAAACTCTTTCAGGTGAAGCACCTATTTGCAGAATTGTTGGGTGGAATATGGACCAACATGCCTTAGATCTGCTGTATAATGGAAATCTAGGACTGTCTCTTTATTTATTTAAAATATTTATTAAATATTTATTAAAATAAAGTTTAATACATGATATATAGCTTTATTTAAAGACTTGGTCTTGATCTGGGTGCATACATGAA
>JANIJG010012901.1:18877-34056 GCA_024611175.1 Megaceryle torquata | reverse complement strand
CAATAAAACAAAAACAAAACAAAACCAAAAACAAACAAACAAACAAAAAAAAAAACACAAACAAAACAAACAAAAAACCAAAAAAAAACCACAACCAAACAAACAAAAAAAACCCACAACCAACAAACCAGGTTTGTGCAGTTTTAGGCCCTTGTTATTTTTTTTCTGTAATTTTTGTATTTTTAAGCACATTATAATGTATGAGAGACTATTCAGGATGCTTCAAGGTTTTACTCTGCATTTTGTTTAAAGTGCATGTAGGTTACTTTCATCATTTTCCTAACAACTTTCCTAATATTTTTCTAAAATGGGAGTTAATTTTGATTCTTCTAAATAGTGTCAAGTTTCTGAATGGTTGTTTTCTTGGCACCTTCCTTTACAGGCGTCCATGTTGTAGTTGGACAATAGAATTCAAGTTTCCACATCTGTGTTTCTTGTCAGGTGTCACTCACAGGGGCACTGGCTCTTGCTCAGACCACTGTCTTGCTTTAATCAGTGGTTGTGGAGGGAGTGCAGGCTGGGCCCCTGTTCAGTTCTGGCAGGGTGCTGGTGTGGTTAATTGTGTGCATGGCAGTACTAATGCAGCACAGCTCCAGCATGCTGTGTGCTTCAGTAATGCTGAATTTCAGTACTGCTTTCTAATAAATTCAAATGGAAAAAGTCATGTTTTACTGTCATTTCTCAAGTAATGCACTCCATAAATAGATATTTATGAAGCTGTAAATAATCTGTGGCCTTCATCTTAAAGGCCAGAAGGCAATGGCATTAACACACACAGGCAGTCTGGGAAAGTGAGACTGAAACGATGCAAACCAGTACCTCTGCAGTCTGGTACAAGGACTTGAAAAGAGCAATGACCTAGTATGTACCTGCAGTAGTCTGTGCCAGGAGAAAGTAGGTAAGAAAACAGTATCCACGACTTGGGCTACATAATAAAATCAGAGGGCACCTCTTAGGACATGAAAATTCAATGTTATGCAGAGATCTTCTGTTAAGTGCTGGAAGCAGTGTCCTATAATCACAAGGAATGAACTCAAAATACTGTTTTAACAGAGTTTTATTTACAAAGACAAAATGCTGATTCCTTTGCGTATGTTGTACCGTAACTTGTCAATACAGCCATCAACTTCATTGATTATACAAGGAAATAAGAAACATTTCTAAAAAATTAATTTCAGCCATTTCTTATCAGTCAACCCAGAGCTATTTTACTTCTCTAGCAAGGAAAGGTATCAATGTCTAAAATAATGACTTCATAGCACTGGAGGTGAAGGTGAAGTACTGTTCTTACTACTGATGCTAATATGCAATGTTTGCATCTGTGCTTCTTTTACACTGAGCACTATCCCAGACACTTGAGGCTTTCTCACTTCTCCCTCCCCTCTGCACCATCCTACTACTTTATTTTCCTGCACTGCCTGAGGCATCTAGAGTGCTCACAAGAAATAAGCTTCCAAGTTGAGTCCAGAGACAGTAAAGAGCAGTGAAAAATGGCAAAGAATTCAAAAGAAAAAAAAATAATCTATCGCAGGAGATTAAGTCTCTGAAGGGGTACATTTGTACAGAAAGATTCAATACACATAATCTGGCCACTAGACAAGAGGGATGTAGTAAATGTCTACTAGCACTGGAAGGTCATAAAAATACAGAAGAAGAGTTCAAACTAGCTGAGTGGGTGTACAAGTTGTGATAAAAATTCATTAATGGAAAATCTGAGGCAGAAGGAAAGGAAAAAAGCATTTTCCACATAGCAAGAGGTCTTTGAGGCTGTGGGACCCTGAGAAGTGGCAAGAGCATAAGTCATTTAAAACCACACAAACTCAAACCCTGGGATCATTCCTGCACTAGCTTCCATAAAGCCTCATGAAGACCTAAAACAGCTTTCTTTGTTATTTGGCATGATTACAGGACTTACAGGCCACCAGTTTTCACCTGTGCCAGGTAGCACTGCCTTGTTGAGTAAGAAGCAGTATGGCGTCAATTAAGTCAACTATTTTGGAAACTGCTAAAGAGCAAGTCTTAGTAAGAATTACATTGGCGGTTGTAGAGTACAGTTGGCTTATGTTTTATAGTAATGAACATTCATTTAAATAAGAAGATGCAGTGCCTCCCCAGTATGGGCCAAGAGCATGAAGATCAGCATGGAGAGGTTACCAGACGACTGTGGGAGCCTTTTGCTTTTCTAGCATTTACTCAAAACTCAGAAAGATCCATAACTAATTCGCTATCATAGCCTGAATCAAATCCATTATTCCTTAGACTCAGTCTTTGTTACTAAAGAAGAAAAAGCCCTACAGTAAATGTGTTGTATATGCTTTGCCAGGTACCAGTCTTCTACTAGTCACTTCATTAGCTCAGGTAATAAAAGGGTGATGTGGTGGGTCTGAACATCACAGTTACTTCTGACACATGCAGACATTTTTTAAGGCTTTATAACACTAAAAATGGAAAAGCCCCTTAGGAACAGAATTCTCAGTGAGTGATTGAATATTACTATTCCAAAAATCAAATATTCAAAAGCTAAGAGTGTTAAAAGTGCCAGTGCAATTATGTATGTATTCCGGAGAGTGAAATTAAATGGCATTTTCCATAATATGTTGAGATAACCATGTTATAAGCATAAAGACAAGATGGTATAGCCGAGATGGCTCTGGTTTGAGAGGGACTTTTGCCTCATTTATTAAAGAATTTGGAAGACCATCATCAAATGAAATGGGAATTTTAGGAAAGGGTGACCGGAATTAAATCACTTGAGTGCCACTTTAGAGAACTGTCATTTTTTTCAAATACGTCAGCTAGTAGCAGAAGTAGCTCATGTTCATAACACAGCCCAGACTAAGACGTTGTGCAAGGTATGGGTCATAGAGGAAGGGTTCTTCTAAAAGGAAGAAGAGGACCCAGTTGGCCAAACGCTTCTGACATGTTTAGTGACATATCAGTCTGAAATATCTATTCAAAACAAACAGGTCGTCTGCTAAGAGTCCTCCTTTGTTTCAAAAACAGTTAAAAGGAAATAAACTTCAGTCAAGGCATTGCTTTGAGCTGGTTGAACATGTAATCTTCAGCTAGGTGATAATTCAAATTTATAGTAACACTGACAGTATGGTTAGCAAAGATCACATAGGCCATTTTTTTACCCTTACCACCTGGAAAAGTTGTATAGTAGAGGATGTTTTAAGTAGTCCATGTAAACATTTGAAAAGGCATGCAAAGATACCAAAACATTTGTTTTTAACTCCATCATTTAGTCTCCAGCAGTTTGTACTCTTTTTTACTTTGCTAAGTACCTGCTAGCAACCCCAGCAGAACAATAGAGTGTCTGAAGAGCACACATGGGGTTCTTCATGGCCCTACAGAAATGCATATTTGTTGGTAGTGTTGGAACATATAAAGAGTTTAGGGAATTTAGTGTAGAGTCCTGCACCTGGGGTGGAATAACCCCATGCACCAGGTGAGGAAAATAGCTCTGCAGAGAAGGACCTTGGATTCCTGGTGAACAGTAAGTAAACAATGAGAGAGCAGTGTGCTCTTGTAGCCAAGAAGGTCAATGGTATCCTGGGGTGCAAAAAGAAGAGCATAACCAGCAGGTGCAGGGAGGTTCTCCTCCCCCTCTACTCTAACATAGTGAGACCACACCTGGAGTACTGTGTCCAGTTCTGATCTACCCAGTTCAAGAGAGACAGGGACCTACTGGAGAGAGTCTGATGGAGGGTTCCAAAGATGGTTAGAGGACTGGAACATCTCTCTTTTGAGGAAAGGTTGAGAGACCTGGGGCTGTTGAGCCTAGAGAAGGCTGAGAGAGCATCTTATCAATGTTTATAAACAATCTAAAGGGCGGGGGTCAAGAAGATGGGGCCAGACTCTTGTCAGTGGTATCCAGTGATAGGACAAAGGACAACAGGCACAACAGGCATGAGCTATAACACAGAAAGTTCCACCTAAAGATAAGTAAAAAGTTATTTTCTGTGAGGGTGGGAGAGAGCACTGGAAAAGGCTGCCCTGAGAGGTTGTGGAGTCTCCTTCACTGGAGACTTAAAAAAAATGCCTGGACATGTTCCTGTGAGACCTGCTCTACCTGAACCTGCCTTAGCAGGGGGGTTGGAGTAGATGCTCTCTAGCCGTCCTTCCCAATCCCTACCATTTTGTGAATTCTGGGACCATAACAGTGCACTTGGTAGCTCTACACAGAGTTTGGTCTGCAAGCTCCCCCATTTGGCTTTGGAGCCCCCCCAAAAACATGCAAAGTTGTTCTTGGAGGCCTTTTAAAAGTGACCTTGAGCAAGTAGAAAAGTTGAGATTTTTCTAGCTAATGCCTGAACCATATTTAAAAAAAAAAAAACCACTTTCACATTTGCTTTCTTCCCTATTCCAGCTTACAAGAAGAATAAATCTCATATATAACCTCCTACATAAAGCACTCACCTTGTGGCATTAGTTGCAAACAAGAGCAGGTAGAATAGTTACCAAAATAGGTTCAATTCATCAGGCTTCTTGGACATGGAAAAGAGGAAAGGCTGTGCCCTCAGCATCTTACCAGATAATGCAAGATCCATGAGAGAAAGAATGACCCGTCGTGTGGTAATGGAGTTCAGAAGCCCCACCACTGAGGAGCATAGATGTTTTAGCAGGCCAGTCACAGCTAACAGACTGTTGGGCATGTATTTGATAAAAATCTAAGCAACTGGCAGACCTTGGGGAGTTTTAAATGTCTAAAGTTTTAGGCTTAGATAAAACCATATAAAAATTGCACTGTCTGAGGAACGGCTCATCACCAGATCTGTTACAGAAGTAATTATGTGCAGTATATCATTAACATTTAGAATTCACTACTAGTTTTCAGAGGTGGAGTTTTGCAGAGTTTGGAGACAAATATATTTACAGAAGTTTCTGTTACCTTTCTCATGCTTCAGTTTCTGCACTAGCCACTTGGTCTTGCCTCCGGACATATTTTTTCACAAGAGCCTCAGGAAGTTTTTCATGCTGTTTTTCTGAACGGTCTTGCAGTCCTCACTGTCAGAGAGAGAGTATTCATTTAAATTAATGAGCAGCAGTATCTGGGACATGACATGATACTTAATGTGCTCCCGTTTATAATGCGCCATGCAGAAAGGCAAGGCCAACATGCTTTTCTTTTTAAAATCCTTGAAAACCTCTACATACTTTTTTTTGTTTAAACATTCTATCTTACCAATTCAGAGATTTTCTATGAGGCTTTCTGCAACTCCTTTTTTTTTTTTTTTTTTTTTAAGCTTCTTTCCTGTGCCTTTTCCTCCTCTCTTGTTAAATTGCTAAAACAGTTTCCAGGGGCAGCCGCTCTGTACAGCAGGGTTTGCTGGTTCCTGATGAAAGAGCTGCTGCCAAATTTTATAAAGAATGTTCCCTGAGGCACAGAGGGGAGGGAAGTACTCCTCATGGCCTCTGTTTTCTTCCCATATTGTTTAACAAACAAGCAAACTGCCCTGCAGTTGCTCTGACCCCTATTTAGACACATCCCTTTCAGGCAGCCACACAAATGAACTAGGAAGGAAGTGCCGTCATGGCCCTTAGAAAAGATAGAGGGAAATTAAGGCAAACTTAACTTGTGACTAAACAAACAAGCTCATTCTGCTATGCCCTTGTCTTCTGCTTAATTCTTACAGGAACAGGTCCTAGAAGTAGTATTTGGGGCAAGAGTATTTCCCAGGTTGTACAGGACTCTTCTCACCACCCACTCCCCTCCCAATGCCTCATCAGGTTTTGCCCCAACCTCGGAGATTAATGAATGATCCAAAATTCTTTGGCATAAGCAGGAACTCAACCCAGGCTTTTTGCACTTTGTGCCTCTGTGCCTCAGCTTTTCTAGTTAGACTTCCCCAGAACTTCAAGGAAAAGAAAGAAAAAAAAAAAAAAGACTACTATTTTTGTGCTTCAGGAATCATCATCTGAAAGTGTAAGTTTTGCAAGAACTTGAAACAAAAATACCTAGAGGCCAAGATGACAACAAATTTTATTCTGAGCTGCCTCCTGCCTTTGCACAACTCCAAAGGATTTTTAAATTACATTATTTTTTATAGAGATGAAGCAGATGTGTTATTAACCCCATTTTGTGATGAGGAGATACAGCATAAAGGATTTTAGGATTTTAGAACTAGAGATGCAACTGGAATATTCAAAAAACAGCTTCAATGTTTCATGCTAATTGCAGGAACAAGTTTTGACATATCAGATCTGATAAACTTGGTTTAAAGCATGCTTAGAGAAACTGAAAAAAAACCAAACCACAACAAAACAATAACAACAACAAAACCAACCCAAACCAAAACAAACAAAACCCAAACCAAAACAAACATCAAACAAAAAACCCACGAGAGTAATTGAAAAGATTATGAGCATGGTTTTAAAATAAGGTTTTTTTGTTTTATTTCCACATTTCTCTGGTAATGTCCATTCATAGCAGTCCCACCCTCCTGAAATCACAGATAGATATTTACTTTAAAGCCTTTATTGAAGCACTGGCTGACAAAGATGTGACATTGCCATAGGACCATGACCCAGCACAAGCAACACATCACCCCCACACCCCTTAAGCTGCTGCAGGTGCCCTCTGCTGTCCAGAATGCTTCTCAGTGAAGCAAATCTTGTGGCCACTCTTGCCCAGCCATCAGCTTTAGCCTGACCAAAAGACAAGAAATTCAGTTTCAAACAAAATGATGGAGTGATTGTAAGAGAGCAGTGTTGTTTGTAGTCTATGCTCGTGCTCTGTGGATAACACAGTTTTCTAGACTTTGTTTAAATTTTTCCAGAGGATCATATAGGAGAGAAGCTCAAGCATTTGTGAAGGATTTGTCAAGAACATTGCTTTGCCCTTGCTTGTAGCTCTTTGTCGATAGCACCACACAGAGCAGACAGAAAACAGAGCTGGATCTGGTCGTCATCATGAACGGACTGCAATATGTGCATATTTGCGCCTGAGGAACTACCTATCACTGTGATGAATGACATCGCATTTAGCTATCTCCTTAAAGAGATAAGATGCTGTAAGTTTTTTATCAGTTGTGCCCAGATTTGTACTATTAAACGAAAAATTGGATTAATACTTTTAAACAAATCAGATTAATGTTTTATGTCCATTATCATGCTCCAGGAGTTGTAAACTGGGATTAAAAAAATATACATATAGTTTGCAGTTGTTTCAAGCCCAGTAAAAAGAGAATAGCCTACAAGATGCCCTTTGTAAGGAGATGTTTCCTAGGGTGCTGCTCCCTAGGTCTCACCAATCTAAAAATACTGTTTCCTTTCTTTACATTGATTATTAACTAGGCATACTGTATGTGATTTAAAGATACACACTTCATTTCACAAAAGCACCAACAATCCTCTAAAAGCTTCCCAATCACAGATAAGATGTTCTGGTTGCAGGAACAGACAGCTGAGGCTGAGCAAGCAATAGCTTCTAAAATCATTCACTCCTGTTGCAGCCCTCCTGGTTTCTGTATTTCCACTTTCTGTTCTGCAAACCTCCTGTTACAGCCTGCAATATTTCTTTTTTGAGCAGTTCTCCACTGCTGGTCTGTTTTGTCTGGTTGCGATGGTTGCTGCATCCTGCCAGAGTCAGCACTGAAGCCAGTTTGTATCTCATTTTCTTCTTCCTTTGCCTTCCCTGATCTCATGCAAAGCCTTTCACAGGCGCATGCATAGCTCAAGCTAGGTGGCCTATTTTGCTTATAAATTGCATCATGTTTAACAGTGTTTGGAGGTAAGGGGCCTGTCATCACCCTCTTGGAGAGCTTGAGTTCTGAACAACCAGCCCTTCCCCTAAAATGCATGAGTTTTTACAAGATGAGGGATTGTCCAAAAGTTTCCCTGGCTGGGACAAAAGGAAAACTTGATCAGAAATTATAAATAAGCCTTGCTAGTTATTTTGAAGTATGGAGGTTAAGTTACTAAACAAGGCACCCACAAGTTTATGATGATCAAAAGGTATTTGTCTCTTCTAAGATATTTCACTGGTTTTGTCCAAGAGCAAGAAACCTTAAGCTTCTGATGTGCCCTATACCACAACTCAGCTGCTCCTGGTGAACTCTGTCAATGAAGTGGCCAAGTGTACTCTTCTGTCATCCGGGAAAAGCAGCCATTACAACTTGTGTCTAAATCTGGTGTATTCATAGAAGATTACCTCACAGTAAATTGCTGCTGGTGGCAAGTATTGCACTTTTAATGAGGAGGGAGACCAAACTGTGACAGTACAGCCTCTCTCCAGAGATGCTTTCTACTGATACCAGCTGCCCAAGTGCTTGAGAATCACACATCAACACTTACCTGTTGAGAAGTCAGTCACTGTTCAACACACTATTTCTGGGTTTAGTAAAAATGAATCTGGCTTTCGGTCATCTTTTGGGCTGTTGCATTCCCTATGTTATAGCTGTGATGGGGAAAAAGTACCTACTTTCTTTCTCAGTAAACATGAATAAGCCCAGGCCTACCACTCCATGGATGGGGATCTCTCTTGTGGCATCTCTTTTCAAATTGACTTATCCTGTTCTTTGGGTAGTCACCTATCAATTTCCTCAAGGTTATCCTGAGACCTTGGAAGAACAGTGACAATACTGACCACCTTATCAGGATTTTTCAGCAGCTATATTTAACACTCTTCTTGACATGTTCCAATACTGCAGCATCTTAGGATTTGATTCTGTTGCCTTTAAAATGAGGGGGAAAACATGGGAGAGAACATTCAATGCCAGCAGCTCTCCTCTGGAGAAATAATCTACAAGAGACAACCTTACATTAAGTTTAACATTTCCTGCCAGAGACACACTCAACAGCAATATTTCTAACTTTCTTTAATCACACTGATACCTACACACTTCAATTCTGCATTTTGCACCACTGTCCTGCTCTCTTCTGATTACAGGAAACATACCTGAAAGCTGGGCAGTTGCCTGACTCCACCTAAAAGCAGATCTGTCACTACCAGGGCCCTCCTGCTTTGCAGTGGCATGGACACTGGAGGTGGCAATCATGGACATCTTTACCGAGGTAGAACTTCTAAAATTATTTATTATTTAAAACCAGTCACATACAAAGGAACACAGCTATTATTTTGTCTTCTGCTTTCCCTGCAGACAAACACTTTGCCTCAAGAGGCCAACTGTCCTCTGGCTATTAACTTCGGGACAGGTGGGAGGCTCACCGAGACATAGAGAACAGCAATGAAGGAAGCTGTTCATTAAAAGATAACTCAGTTTCTCCCTTGGTCATTTTCACTCCTCAGTGCTCTATGGAGAATAAAAAATATGCCCCCTGTGAGAGTAAAATACACCACCTATAAATGAATCCTCATCCAGATAAACCTGCTGAGCTAGCTCAGAGGGTATTTATAGCTGAGACACAGCTTCCTCGGGGAATTAGTCTCCAAATCAGTGCAGTTGTTCCAAAAAAAAAAAAATAAAAATTCTGAGAAAAACTGCTTCTTTCTCCTTCTCCTCAAGTATAGTGAGTTCCTTTCACCACAGAACTGCAAGTATGAAATTCACTCTCAGATGCAACCAACTAGCTGAAATAACTTCTTGTTTGTGTGGGTGCAATGCCATGTCCAGAAACCCTGACCATAACTAACTACACAGTCATATTCACATGATAAAAATATGGTAGCAATAATAACTTGTGTGGGCATGCCTTCCCAATTGTCAGGGCTTTACACAAATATAGAACTCAGTCTATAGATTTGTTTCAGAGCCTTTTTACATTTGATTATGGCTCCAGGCAGATCATAGTCTGTACAGACACAATAATTAAGTGTCCAGTAGCCAATATTTCCTACAGTGAGAGGCATGTGATGGGGTTTCAGCTGCTCAGCACTTCAGAGGCTCTCTGGAAGTCAGCTATTAGAAAGCTGTGCTGTACAAGGACAGAGCACCAGCCTCGAAGGAAAACATCCAGCAAGTGTTTCCATTTCAGCATCTTAGCAGGGGAAAGTAGTTGTCCTGAAGACCTTTACAGGAAACAGTTTTACTTATATAGCTCCACAAATGCACATGGAAAGCCATAAGCTCCTGTGTGTTAAACCAGGGATGGGTTCTGGGAGCCAGCATTTCCCTCACGCCTCCATCTCAAACAAGTATGCAGCCTCACTGTTTCTTGGGAACAAGCTGGATACACAAAGAAAAACAAAAGAGGATTCTTAAATTTCTGAAGTACGTGTCATAGAAATAACAAAAAAATAAAACACATAAATAAAAACATTTTTTTCTGGAATGATTTTGCAGAGGTGAGAATTTCAACAACAAAACTTGACTGCAGCAGATCCCAAGTTTTATTCCCATGCTTCACAGCAAAGATTTATGTCAATGGGGAAGAAAACATAGCTGAGTTAGAAATCACGAATGTTTGTGAATAGCAGGAAGAGAGCACTGCAATAGCAGCACCAATTCCAGCACCAAAGTCATCAGTCTTGAGTAGAACTACAATTCTAAAGCAATCAGACAATTTTGTTAGGTTTTATTTTGGTTCCTGTAGGTTTGTTATAGGCCAGGTCACACATGCCAAGACAGCTGTGAAATCCCCCATGGGCATTCCTGGCTCATCCTGAGATCATCGGCTGCTTCCTCCCGTGCTGTACTGTCACAGACCAATATCCCTATATAAATAAGCTCTAAGAACCTTCTGATGGAAACATTTGCATGAGCTTGATTTGAACACATCAGACTAAAGGAAGAAAAGTATAAGACTTGAAGAAGTATGCAAGAACTTAACAGCTTAGCTAAATAACTAGGATATA
The DNA here is from genome assembly GCA_024611175.1 of Megaceryle torquata. Lineage (NCBI taxonomy): Eukaryota > Metazoa > Chordata > Aves > Coraciiformes > Cerylidae > Megaceryle > Megaceryle torquata. The sequence continues at coordinate 23,297 of JANIJG010012901.1, read as the reverse complement.
GAGGGCAAGGCAGCACTGAACTAGAGCCTTCAGCTAATATGGAAGAGCTTTCCCTAAGACATATGTGACACTCGGGTCCCACACCTCCCACATTTACTACACTAGGGAAAACAACATCCTGTCGGCTTGAAGTCAAGCTATTGACACTTACAGCTTAGTGGAAGGACAGCAGAATCCAGTTAGTCCCTAGTGACTTCCAAAGCATAGTCTGTATTAGATATGCGACTTCAAAATTTTTTAGTATAGCTCTGCTTCAGTCCCTGAAGTTACACTGTGAGGCTCCTGGTGTTGAGGCTTGAAAGCACATTGTGAAGTTAGGAGCTGGTTTTATTCTCATCTTCCAAGCAGGGAAGCTGAGCAGAATGAAGATGGGTGAAGAGAGTGTGCTGACAGCACAGAGATGTTGAACTCCTGGCTCTTACTTCCTCCTGCAAAGCCTCGATGCTGCTTCCAAAAGGTACTTCCTGGGCTTCTGTGTCATGTTGTCCCCAACGCCTCTGCCAGCCACACTGCTGATAGGAAAGAACATGGAGTGATGTTTGCTTTTTTGCTAGCTACCTCCGCTCTGGTACCACTGATTCACTCTGTGTTCTGTTATGTAAAATGAGATACAGCTCTGGGTATTTCAGAGGGAAGAAGAGTAAACCATAAAGCCTGCAGGATTTTTGCAGCTGCCATCAAGTCTGCCCATTCTGCATGTCTTGAAAAATTTCACAAACAGACCCACAAAAAGATTCTGTTCTTTCCTCATTACACATAGCCAGGCTCCAAACCAATACTTAAACATCAAAGAAAAGCAATGCAAAACCAAATAGCATAGTTCTCAGATTTGGGGGAGAGATATCGATGTTAAAAGACATTTTAATTCCTCTTCCAGATTATTTTAATAACATTCCCATTACTGCAATGGCCACTGCAAGAAACCTATCAGGTAGGGGAATGGGATAGCTGTACAGCAGTGAAAAGAAGCAGCCCAGCACTTGAGAGTGGCAATGTGGAAAATACCACACAGATAACATGAAGACCATGTGAAAGAAAGGGTTTTTTCTGCTACCCAGATTCTGCTGGGGTAAGAGACCTCTGTGGATTACAGATAAAGTTTTTAGCAGCAGGCAAAGCAAAAGCTCTCTATCTGAGGACTAGAGCCAGAGATCACAAAGACAAGACTGATGTTGATGTCAGTGTAGAAAATACAGGCTGGACAATAAAATACCACATTGGTAGTTCCTCTGGGGTCTCTGCTTTGCCAGATGACACAGACCAGCAGCCACAGACCCAAAGCAAAACAGAGACCAAACGAACTGGCTCTCTGGACAGTCTGGGGAGCCAGTCCCTCTCCTTTGTCACCTTTAAGGACACTGCTCACCAGTTCCTCCAGTGAGGGCTTTGTCTTGCCTAAGTAAAATTAATCTTTAACGCTTTCCCTGGCGGACATGGGATATAAACTGAATTGGTATCATGAAGCTGCTACTCTCTTTTAACAGGTACCTCTGACGTTTGCGTTGTGGCCTCTTGATCATATTTTCCCAGATCACTAGTACCATAGGTACCATGCCAGGCTTTACCCAGCTAGGGTGGAGAAGGACCCTGCAGCGCTCAAGAGTTATGGTTTTACAGAAGCTCAGGGACTATATAATTTTTGTCTCCTTTTCTCTATGTCCTTTGGGTGCTGCCTTCCCCACAGCAGCTCCAGTCTGGTCAAGACTAGCACAAGAAGAGGTCAGTCATCTTCAATTGCTGTTATGGTCAGCAACTCAGGGCCAAGGTTACCATTAGGGGGTGTCATGTATAGCTGGCTTTCCACATTAACACAGTCCTCTTTCTGCACCTATCTTTTCTTCTCTCCTCCCTTTGACAATCAGTTATCAGTTTATGTTTTTGTACCCTTCCTGTACTGTCAAGATTCTTTCCCAAGGACCTTACCATGCTTTGCTGTCTTACAGTGCAATAGCAGTTCAAAGGCTTGATGCTTTGGATAGTCCTTGAAAGGTGTTGGATTCTGCTTTCCTTTGCAAGGAGAGGTATCCTCTCCTTGAAAGGGTCAAATCCTGCTGCTGCTGGTTCAGGGCTGACATGAAATGGGCTGACACAAAATAATCAAGGAGTGTCTCTGTAGGCAAGGCCAGCCTGCCCCTTCTCTTGCTTCCTGCTTTCTGCTTTCCCTGCAATTTCTTGCTCATGGATCAGCTGTAAGTCTTGGAGTTCATAGGGTCTTCTTGAGTGTCGTTAAATGGAAAATGCAAAGCAAACAAGAAAACATAGAGGCACAATTAAAATGCAAAAGTTTTCCATTTGGTCGCATTCTTTCAATATACTTCTGGTTGATACAAAAAACAAAACAAAACACCAACAACAAACAAACAAACAAACAAACCTGTTATTATAGAAGCTCTGCATCTGCATTTTGTTTTCGATGCTCTTCTGTAGATCCTATTTAACTAAAGAAACAGATTGACTGACACCTAGTGGAAAATTGAAGCTTTTCTTTCTCTTATTCTGCTGAGTGAAACATTTTAGGTGGTATTTAAATCAATATGCACGTATTACCATTATTGTAGAAAGCAATATTACAAGATCATCTGCATTTTATCTCTATTTTATTAGTGTATACAAATATTCATTATAATCACAGACAGGATAATCAACAAAAATTATTTTTAAATATATACAGGTTCTTTGGTTAATGAAGGAGTCTGGTAGTAGACCACAGTACATCCCTTTCTCACATTGAGCAGATCAGTAACATGTAGCTCTGGGAGTCCCTAAAGTGCTAATAAATAAACAAACATAAATTTATTCTTAAAATTAAGAGTCTTCTGGAGTTGTTGATTATACTAAACCAGAATTATTGATTCCCTTATTAATGACTTATGGGTAAATATTTAAGAACAGAAAAGTTTGGTTTTTTTTCCCATAAATTTTGATTTCTAATGGCCTTAGAGGAATTCATCATATGGTATCATTTAGTCTGACTAATGATAAGAATGCAAAGACAATTTTGCTTTGTCATTAGGATTTGTAGATGCTTTAGACTCTTGTCTCAGTGGTTGCCTAATGTGCAGCATCTGTGAAGGGATTTTGCAATGCAAGACAAATGCCAAACATAGCTTAGCTGACTGCAGAGTTCCCACAGACTGATGTAGGTACCATCACCCATATGTGCTTGTGACTAATAGATGTGATTGGTGCAATTTCTGTGCTTTACAAGCCTTGCTGAGAAATCATTTTACAAGGTCCAGCTGGAGAAGAATTAAACAGAAGGGATTCTCTTGCAGACAAAAATCTCTACATTTAATTGCCTGTTAGGGACAGGCTTTTATATTCACTTGCTTAGGACAGCACGTCTGTTCTCCTAACACCTCGCTCTGCACTTTCCAAAATAAGTTATCTAAATGTCAGATCCTGACCCAGAAAATCCATATTTCTCTGTCTCAAATGAGTGGCATGTGGGTGTTTAGAGATAATCTTAAATATATCTTTTAAATCAGATCTAGATCATGTAGTAAGAAGTTGAGAATAAAACTTACTACCAGCAATGTCATTCACACCCAAATCCCACAGAGATGAATATTGGGCTTTGATAACAATTATACAACTTGATCTGAAGTCACCTTTATATATATCTACGTCCTGCGAAGTTATTTATTAGCAAAGCCTGTTTAAGTCACTGCAACCCAAAAGCTATTTTTCCTACATAAAATCCCAGACTAATGACGCCATAAAAGCTTCTGCACTCCAACAACACAGTGATCTGATGTTACTTCTAATTTTGCCTATCAAAATAATTAATCACACTGCATTATAAAATCAGTTAGTCTTCATGCTCTCATTCTCATTTGTCAAATACAATTTTAATAAATTCAAAGAGTCAGACTGAGCCAAATATTAAAAATTTAATAGCTACTTAAATGAGCCTTAAACTCTTCTGACTATATTCCTACAAAGACAATCAAGGACTTTAGAACATAGCTGTAGATCTGTGTTTGTATTCTGTCTTTCATAATACTTAGCTACTTCCAGTTGGCCTCTAGCTGGATATGGGAAAGTAATCTTCTGCAGAGTTTTGGTGGTTTTTTTCCAGTTTGGCTCATTTACCATCTCTCATTTTCCTCTGTCCCTACTTTTGGTCTCTGGGAACAGCAAAAACCACAAAATGTTTTTGATTATCCACTTAATCTCCTCGGGCAGTGTAGTGTCTTTAGTCTAGACTTCAGTGAAACTACATTTATTTGTTGAGTTTTTAGTTCTCAATTAAAAAGAACAGAAAAAGTTGAGAAACTTCCTGTGGTCCCTTGAATACTCTTGTCGGTTTACATGAGAAACACTCTGCCTTATATTTAATATTTTTTGTTCTTTTTCTTCAATATTTTTTAAACTAAAGAGTTTATTTAAAATATATACTATTAAATACATATGTATT
>JANIJG010012901.1:0-18777 GCA_024611175.1 Megaceryle torquata | reverse complement strand
TACTATTAAATACATATGTATTATATAATATATCATATATAAAATAATGTATATGATATATAATATTTAATAATATTTCTTTCTTAATTGTGGCATTCTCCAGCACTGTTACAAATATTCCTAATTATCTTTCCACCTTCTCTTTCTTCTATTTCTGAATCCTTCCAACTTATTTGTTCAAACTTTTGCACTGGTTCTGAAAGGAGGCTGGAACACAAATGCAGGAACTTGCTATGACATTGTTAGAAATGACCTTGGCCTTGGCAGGAAAATGTCACCTCAAGTTAGTCTCTGCACGTGCCCAACTAATCCAGGAACAGTCAGCTTTGGTACATAAAAATTTTAGGGAACAAACCAGCTGGAGCACAGCCCCAGATCATGTGCTGTTATGCTAACAGTTCTCTATAATCTCCTTGCATTTCAAAGAACATGAGTCTGTAGACATCAGAGGCTGCAGCAGTGAATTTCATACTGTCAACTCAATGTAACAAATGTGGCCTTCAGTGAACTAACATCGCAGAGAAGCCCACCCTACTAAATATCCCTCAATGAGGATGCAGGTCAGATGTGAACCATGCTGGTGGTTGAACATCATTGTCATTCACAGTTCACTCCTCAGGATGTGAGAAAGGGACCATGAGTGTCTCAGACCTGCACCATTCACCAAGTGTCACATCTCTCCAGTGATGTCCGGTGGGTCAAGTTTAGCAGTTTGGGAATATGCAGTAATATTCCCCCTCGTTTGACCCTTCCTCCATTCCATGGTTTCACATAGGTTTCCTATAGCCTATTCCACATAGGGAACAATCATTCTGATCAAACACACAAAGATGTAACTTATCTTTACTTCAGTTTCATCTGCCAACCATCCATTTCAATGCCATCATCCCCAAAATCTAAATATTTATTATAATCAAGTGGCTATCACTGCACTTGACTTTTTCTTTATGCCCAACTACAATGTAAGAATGTTGAAACTGTTTATATATCCACTGTATTAAATCTCTTTTTGATATTTATGCACTTAACCATGGTTTTTGATACTCTGTCTCCAGTCAGCTCTCATTTATGCTTCTTTACTCTCAATAAGCCAGAGCCTAATATGTTACCACAGAGACATGATCCAGCACAGATTGGAGGGCTCATGTGGGTAAGCTGCTCAGAGACACTAATGGTTTGTTTAATATTTCATAGATATGTCAATTATAAATTCAGTTCATATTTGAAAGGCTTCTTTGCACAACATTAAATCACTTCATGTTAGGAGAACTGAAAGGCAAAAGTGAATCTGAGGACACATGGGGTTGCATCCAGACATTTCCATATAATGGCTCCAAAAGACCTGCATCCTAACAGCAGGCCTGCACACTCTGTGGCAAAATTCCCATTTAGGAACTTGACCCAAACACTGGCAAAGTCAGTCGATGTAACTCAAAGCAAATTCATGTACGGAATCATGAGTTTTGCACAGGTAAGTTTGAAAATTTACTTTTACTCCAGAATTTGGTAGCACTGGCTGAGCCTTAGGTGTTTTTTATGGTAGCTAAGAATACAGGTACAAGGTTGCAGTGCTCAAGGAGTAGGTCAGAACATGTCACAGCCCCAGTTTGCCCTTCATGCTTGGATTTTTATTACTTAGGTAGTGGCTGGAGAGAGAAAGGGAGTTGGGTGTGCCTGTGGCTCACTCTTCAAGGGACTATGAAAACTCTTCTGTGCAACTGTGGTCAAACATTTGTTTCACTATTAAACTAACTAGTTTACTATATATTTAAGCATAAAGTGAACCTCACGGGGATCTTTGAAAACCCCAGGGTAAACAGGTTTCTGAAAACAACTGATACAAAGATCAGAGACGTCAATGGAAGACTCTGAATCAGATTTTGAGGTAATTACTCCTAGAATCGGGTGGGGTTTAACAGGCTTGAGCGGTATTCTGTTACTCTCTGAACATGATTCTCCTAGCACCCTCCCCTTCTTCCTTACCACCTCGATTCAAATGTGTCCTGGCTGGCAGATCATTTGTACTAATGGCTTAGTCCTTCCCTCCTCATTGTTAAAAGGTTTGTTTATCTTCCAGGAACTGTACCAAGCATGAGCTACCACTGTATTGTACTGTAAGGAAGACCTTTAATACATGCAGAAGAAAGGAAAAAAAAAAGAAAACCTAACAAAAAAGACTGCATAAAAATATATATGCATATATTTTTGTACCTGTTCATTATTTAGATCTATTACTCAGGAACTGAGTAACCTTTTTAAATGGTCCAGTGGTCAGTTGGAACAGACAGTCTTCTTAAAGTGGAGAGAGCCAAATCCCAAGAGGTGGTGAGCGTTCTTGACCATTATTGATGTTGATAGGAGCTGCTAGTGCTCAGTACAGGCAATGACCTTCATCGGGCTATGTCATTGAATAAAACATAAATTTAAAGCAGCCTGGAGATGCTGTGTGTGACTTTCTTTCTATTATTTTTGTCACCATCTCACCTCTGGTGTTCTCTCAGACATGTGGGAAAGCAGCTTTGGCCAGTAAGCCACAAAGCAGTCTTTTTCCCTCTTTTTAGGTAGAAAGTTTTAACCTCACATTGAATGGCTGTGCACTACAGTATTTGTTCTATCCAAGTGGCTAATTCTTCCTTTCACAGAAAAACCCCTTTATTTTACCCAGTCCAAATGTTCAGAATTAAATCTGACTATCTTGTCAGTCCTGTGGTAAAGAAGTAAACCTCTGAGGGGTCAATTTATTCCCAGTAATTCTGACATGTAGTATAGTCTCTTCCATAAAGACACAGAAGAGAGATACAGAAAAGAACATGATATTGCTTCGCCAAAAAGCCTCCCACAAATTACTCTTATTTTTATCCTGTGCAAGAGGAACATCAGCTTTCAATCTCAGTGTGCATACAGAGACTTCTTTGTTAGTACATTGGCAAGAGGTGATATTTTCAGCTATAGGGTGAACATCTGTTTGTTTGTGCCCCTCTTCTTTGTTTCTTTTACTTGTGACAGTTTCAGAATGACTGAGAGCCATAGAAGCAATCCTTCCTTCATTCAGGAAAGAGAATTTTAGATGCTGTACAAACAGTAACAAGCAGTAGTTAATATTCTGCAGAAATCAACCTACTTTGTCACAACAGAAGAGGGCAACCTAGTACTACCTCACTGTTCCTGCATCCGCTGTCCCATCCACATGCCCCTCATCAAAGCAGCATGGTACCTTGTCAACAGGCCTAAAAGGGATGAAGAATTTATATTCAAGAATCTTTTCAAAACGAGGAGCACCACTCATAATAGCTGTATTTTCTTTCTTCTCCCACATTTCCATTACAGTTTGGATATGATATAACCACTGAAGCACCTTCTATTAGGGTTTTTTGCTGTTGTTGGTTGCCAGGGTGGGGGAACAATGGACAGGACACAGTTCATTCATTGTTTTGGGTTTTGGGGGATTTGGTTTTTTTTTTTTTTAATCAGATTCTTTGGATTCTGTTTAAGATAACATTTCTTTGTTGGGCACTGAGAGAAAGAGCAGGTGCTGAATTGCCACAACAGCAACAGAGGAATCTGCTGTCCTCAAGCACCCTAAGGCCTAGGAAGATGCAGGCATAGCTTAAAGGATTCAGAAGGTACCTAAGTGAAGACAATGATGGATAAATAAAAGCTGAGAAAAAAAAAAAAATAAGAGGAAAAATCGAATTAGGTGTAGATGATACCATCATCTTTTGTTCTATTAGAGGTTTAAAGTACCCATGATCCCCTAAATTGGTCATTGTAATAAGGTTTGCTATGATGCTGTGAGATATTACAGTTTTGGGGTTTTTACTACTTTTGTCTTCAGCTGTCAGAGGTAGGAGCAGGAAAACAGCCTGGAAATATCATCACAGACATTTAAGGGTAAAAATGAGAAATACATCCATATTTGTGGTAAATATGTGTGTTTATACTGTTATATTTGTTGTTTGGTTGTATCTGCCTGAAGAGAAAGGAGGTGGGCTGAAGTGCAGAGTTTTTGGAAGGAAATGCTCAGAAGAAAACAGCAGAAAGAAACAGAAATGAAATAAGCAGTGGAGCTCTTGATTTTTAATCAAGCAAAGGGAGGCTGTCCAATCACATTCATCTGACTGCAGAATGATAAACATATTTACCATTATAGTAGCAAAGCATCTAGTAGTTCACTTACAGCAGATTTTAAAATTTATGTTAAGTATCAAAGACACAGGTGCCTTCTTGGTACATTGTTCTGCAGCATGAACATACCTAATGTGTTAAGAGGCAGCAGAGAGATCTCTCAGAGCAATCCTTTTAACATAACAGCAAACCATTGGGATCCACTAACTGCTGAAAATATGCACCTTTTTGTACCTTAACGCTTGTTTAACGTCTCCATAAAACTCTTTGTACCAGTGCAACTATATTGATAGAAATGTAGCCAGGTAAAACAAACACAGCCCCAGACTGTGGGCATAGTTGAGCAAGGTTGAATCAACCAGAGCAAACTGATGTATTTTGCAAGAACAAAAGGAATAAAACTAGAACATGCTTCAACGAAGCTATGAAGATATAAAGGAGGGAAAAACTGTTATCCCTGGCCAATCTTTCTCTGCATATGCCTAGCCTTGAAAGTGAACAGGAAAGAGTATTAAACTCCAAGTGGTGGGAAAAAGCTGCATCTTCTTCCGCACATGCTCCTGAAATAAGACATCAGGCAGATATCAACTAGAGCCTCCAGAAAGTAAGAGCAGTCAAAACAGGGATATCCTATCTGCATATCCTAAGAATATCCAGCAGTACTGATTGTTTTTTCTCTGCGCTGATTGCTCCCATCTTTGTCCTTCTCCTTCATTTCTCTATACTTCCTCTCTCTGCTCTTTTTCCTTAGTATTTCTCATAACTGCATCAGATTTAATTTGTCCCGTCTCCATAAAGACTATTTCATATCCCCTCTTAAATTACATTTGGTACCATACTATTGTCCAGTGCTCAAACTACTTTCCCATAATCTAAATGCTATTAGGTTACATATTCTGTATTACTGGGCATGTATTAATACTCATCTGGATACTGCTTAATTATTACTAGGTCCTTAGTAATTATGATGATAAACATATCAGTACAATAAGTGTTCACTGTAATTATACAAACACAATAAAAAGCCACTGCAACTGTAAAAGCACTTTTAACATAGTATACCTGTAACCTCATGTCCTGGTTTGAGTGAGAACAGAACTAATTCCGTTCAGTCATTTTAGTTTTCAGTTCAGCACTTCTAACTAACAGAACTTTCTGAAGTTAGCAGCCTGCTTTCACAGCCAGTGTCTGCTGCTGGCAGTGAAAACACCCCATGTTTAGAGTTACTACCAAGGAGTGGTGTGCAGACCAAGGCCACTGTGGGATCTTGTGTACCACAGCGGTGACGGTGATGTAATTACCACCAGGGGGGTTGGGTTCTATACTGGTTTTGTATATATTTGTACATATTCTATATTATTATTATTATCATTCAAGCTTTTTCTAGTTTCCTTTTCTAATCACCAAGTCTCTCTCCCTTATTCCTTTTCTCTTTCCCTTTGGGGAGGGAGAGGGGTTAACACAGAGCATGTTAGGTCTAAGGGGCTGCCCTAAACCATGACACCTCACTAGGCAATTACACAGCTCTAATTATATTCTTTTTAACTTTCTGATTTAAATTGGTGCAAAAAGGTCAACAATCCCAAAGAAATACTTCAATGTTACCTTATACCACAAAGATTAGTGCTGGATGACTGTAAATAGATGAGAAGGAACAGGAAGTGTAGCTCTGTAGCAATTAATTCTGCTGACCACTCTTGCTTTTCTGTCAACAGGACACATAGTACTGACATGTTTAAAAACCACATTTCATTACCTACCTTTATTTACCTAGTTCAAATGATCACATTTATGCCTAGGCTGATTATGGTTGTCTAAAGTAAAGACACATTCCCTGGCTCATAGCAAATAACAGTGCTCACCTGCTCTGCATCATGTCCATGTAGTCTAACTTACTGAGAAAACAGCACTTAAGAGAGTCTTCTCAGATATAACATTCATTAAGAACTTTCCCAGACACGGAGTTTCCAGTGGCTATTGTATTTATTAGCTAATCTGAAAGCAAGGAAGGTTTGTAGGAGATAATATTTTAACCAATAACCAGGGTTTATTTTCTGGCGAATACTGGAGAATAAGTTCCATGTATGGACAAAGAAATGCTTACAGAGCAGCAACTACAGATGGTTTTGACTAGTGGATTTGAAGATAAAATCATGAGTAGGTGCTAGAATTCATATACTGCAAGAATAAGAAATGCTGAAATCACAAAGGAGATACACAATTCTATATATTTAACACTGACACAATTTTCCTCAAGTACTAAAGTAGCCACAAATCCTGTAGAAGTGCTAGGGAAGAAAGTGGGCAGACCAATAGATTCAACACGATGTCGATACTAATACAGTCCAACAGTAATATGAATACAATCTGATGGAGACATGACATGGCAGAGAGGACACAGGATCAGAGCCATTATTTCTATTCAGAATCCACCCAGGTGGTTCACTAACAATATTCTGCTGGTGCAACGTACACAGCTCTTCTTTCAGCATTTTAAACTGTGCACATAAGTAACTGGTATACAAATATATATCAGAAAAAAATCTGTTAGAATATTTATCACTTTTATTTCCCACCTGTGCTTTTAAAATTTATATACCATAAGCTTGGAAGAAAGTAAATTAGTCATTAGTACCAAAAAAATGATACTTCTGCACTTCCGATGTAAATATTTTCTTGTATTTAAAAAAAAAAAAGACAAAATATCACTTATCAAAGATTGCAGTTGTATTAGTCCTTCAAAAGTAAGTGTGTTCAATTGTGGGGGGTTTTATTGCAATTGTCCATTTGGATTATAGTCTGTGAGAGCTAATAAGGTAGCAGTTGTTGTTCAGGCTAATAATGATACTAGTAAATTAAATTGTAAAAAAAACCTGGGCATCTTTTCTCCTGTAATTAAGACTTTTTCATGTGCCACTTAAAGCTAGATGAGCAGCTTAGGAGCAATCCTAGCCCACTGCAGTCAGAAGCTGGTTTGTTATCAGCATAACTGGGGTGAGAATATTTCCCACATATCAGACAAGAAATATAAGAACATATTTGCCTGTTCCCTTAAAACAGTCAGCTTTTGCAGTCTGGACACTGCCTTCGGCCTGTTAGTATTGCTTTTAGGAGAGTTTTATCATGGAAGAATAATTGGGGTTTATTTACTTATTCATTCATTTATTATAGACTTTCCAATGTTATACACACTTCTCTGAGCCCATTAACTATGTCTGTAAGCTATTAAAGACTGGGATCACATGAATTCTTCTGGAAATTACATTTTGCTTAAGATGAGCCTCATCAAAAGAAAAACCAATCAAGAGAGACATTCACCATGCTCTGAGTGAGGTAATCGAGCTTCTTATGAGATAATAAAGCTGTTACATACTTAGGCAGGCTCCATAAATAGATGGGATACTGGGAATAAAGGCTTGCTATGCAGACCTCACATTCATAACCTCTGCTGACAGATACCCAGTCTACAAAAATTTTGTTACATTGTCATTATATCTCTTCAGAGGAAAACTGAATATTTGAAAAGAAAGCAGCTTACCAAACTTCCCCTCTCCTTCTTCCAGGAATGTATAAAAATACAGTCTGAACTTGCATGTAACACAACAATTCAATCAGCTCAAAATAAGAGAAAATCCAATACAGAAATAAATAATCATGAAAAGCATCCACAGTCAAGAATCTCAAATCAGACAGTACATGGAAAGTCTACAAATACAGAAGCTGTTGAAAGTAACCTCAATGGCTTCAAGGAGACAGGTCTTATTCATACAGCTGATAGAGCAGAAAGTTTTCACTGGAGCCTGAAACATAGATTCAGCCTCTTGCAAGATGGTAAGTCTCTGTTGTAAAGAGAATGGAAGCATTTACTTTCTTAGTTCACCCCAAATTTCATGAGCCTGCTTGACTACACACTGGATACTCCAGACAGACTGCAGAAGTGCAGACAACAAAAATATAATGTTCCTTCTCCCAGTTAACTAAACACAGCTGTCAGCTTATAATTTTTAATTTTTTTTTTTTTTTTATGTACATGTAACAGCGTTTTTGCATGCTGGAGATTAGGGATGAACTTTCAAATCTGGTTATTGCATGATGATCAACTACCTCTTTCCTAAATACTGCTCAAATTCCAGTGGTGCTGAATATCCAGTGACATAGTCTATCTGGAAGAAACTGAGTTTTCTTCTAAAATCCTCAAGCACCTCCAGAAATTCTCAACAAATGAGGCAGGACTCACCATTCCAATATGAGCACATCACAGATGAGGTGTGGAGCTCAGCAGTGACCACACTGTCTCTGCAATATGTCAGCATGGACATTTTTACACTGTGATTTTAAAACTGGCATGTGTTGATGCAGTCGGCAGGAGCAGCCCCCTCAGCCATGAGCAGCTGGAGCCAGTGATTCAGGGAACATTTTCAGTTTTCTGAAGTACAGCCTGGACAGTGTCTGAGAACTGAAGCCCCAGGCTGTATTGAAAAGAATATTTAGAGTGGAATGATCTTTCCAAAGTCTCAGATGCATGGTTCTTTGACCACACTTTTACTTTCAGAAGACAGTGGGGAGTGTAAGTGGTACAGATCCAGGAAGAATAAAGTTCCCAAACTATGAGGAAGACAAAGATGATTGCTCTACAAACATTGTTCCAATAAATAAATATATAATACATTACCATGTAGCATTACTCCTGTGAACTTAACATCTAAAATTACTCGGGACCATCAGGGCTTTCTACTGAACAACCCAAAATCCATCTACTTATGCAGCATAGACTGGAAAAGTTGGGTACTTCGCTCCTGTTGCTTTGTATTAAAAGTTATTTGTTCACTAATAGGACAGACATCAATTATGTGGTTCTCTAAAACTGCTGTATCAAAAATGCCTGATCTCTGAGGTGAATCTGTGCAGCTCTGTTAAAGATTATGAAATCAGACCAGCTGAAGATAAAACTTCACTAAAACCACTGACTGTAAATGAAACCTAAAAATGGAGTAACTTTGTGCTAACAAGGCAAGTAGTCCAGTCCATCCCTGCTTCAATTGATAACAGCTACAATTTCACTACTATCTTCAGGAACCAGTTGGATTTTATCCACAGCACATGTAACTTCACATCATAAACCTCCCACTGAAAGGGGTGAGGTTATCTGGGTGTAAAGAACTATATGAGGGTAATTGCTACAGCCTAGTACAACTGGATGATGATAGGGCACCAGGTTCAGCAAGATTTGTGTCTTACAGGGAATGAGAAAGTTATTTAAGCGATCTATTATCAGATCTCAAAAGATTCGTTTAAACCGAAGAAGACGGGAATTTGTATTTCATATACAAACAGGATGTGTATCTTCTTCCTATCTATATAATTTAACACAACTTTTAATATATATTCTCATGTCAGTGCATGAGAAGAGCAAATATAACAGCTGACCAGGTATGCACTGGATTTTTATTAATATTATTTTACCTTCCCAGGCTTGTCAAAAAGGTATCTGTATCTCAAATACTGGATATTTTTTTAACCTTTACATAGTATGTGATACTCTCACGAATCCCTCTGACTTCTATATACACATAAGCAATGAAAAAGCTACAACAAAGGAAATTAAGATAAAGTATTTGTGAGACCTAACACATAAAACTTAACCTGCACCCGAGAAACAAATTACATTGTTTCAAAAACAAAAGTCAAAAACACTGTTCAAAATTTGTTCTGTCATTTGCTCCCAGATACAAACCTCAAATGACAGAATATGCAGAGCTCATTTTGTATGTAGTTTTTGCCCATTAACAACTCCAAACTAAGTTAACACTGGTACCATGCTTGTTCCCAGTTCTGCATCATGCACTCTAGCAGTATACAGTCAAGTACATTTTTAAATGTGCCTATGCCTCTATTTATAGGACTTTAACACTGGGAGTAATGTGACACATTTTCAGTGTTTGAAGACCAAAGCCTAAACTATCTACTATCTATGAGATATTTCTCATAAAAGATGCCCTGATCCTTGTCTTATAAAAAGGTTTTATTTCTCAATAGAAAAGTATATTTAAAAACACAATTATTTGCTGAAAGCAATATAAAACTCTCCAAGTTTAACTTCATAAAAGTTTAGCAAAACATAAATATTGTTTACTACTTACATTCCCATATATGGACCTTGCAGTAGACAGTTGAATAGCAGAGAATTAATTACTCAGAAAGGAATGGCACACAACTACACAAGATTCAAATTCCATGTTACATGGCACAATCACAGGTACATGAGGAGAAGCTTAAAATCCTCAGTCACTGGATTCTGTTTTGTTCTCTTTACAGCTATGTTCCTCTTTTCTCAGCAATAATGCACCAGTTTCCGTGGTCATAGCAGGAAGAAAGTATCTGAAGCTCAGGCATGTTCTCTTCTACCAGGGAGCACAGCTCCCCTTCCCGAAAAACATGATAATAACGCATGAAGGCTTTTGTATCCAACGTGGCATCAGTTTGGTCCCCAACAGACACTGCTGAATCCAAAGCAGAGTCGGTGGAGTCAGCTGTTGAAGTTCTTTTGAAAAACTTGCTGGCATTAGACTTACCAGCACCATCTTTATTACAACCGCAGTTGTAGTCCCTGTCTTCCATTGGGCCATTCGTAAATGAAGCTTCTTCACATTTGCTCTGAGCTACATTTTGGTGTCCTCCATTTAAACTTAAATCCTTCAGTGCATCTGTGGCTGGTGACCACTGTGGTTTTTTAAGAGGTAGGTTTTCCATGAACACATCATCATCATCTAAACTTTGTTCTTTTAACAGTGCCCCACGGTGACCTAAATCCAAACTGCAGTGCCGCAAATGCTGAATGGGTACAGTGGTGTTTGCCCATTCTCCTTCACTCTTCAGAAGTTTCATTTTGTCGGTTTGTTTCCTCAGAGCTGATTCATCAAGGGATCTGGAGAAAAACCATGAGCGGAAAGATCTTCCTAGAGCACTGTAAAATCTGTTTTCTTCTTCAGAAATTTTCATGCAGCAGGCTCTGGATAAGCAATGGTCTGTATTGTGGGAATGTTTTGAATGAGTTTCTGGCTGCAGATTGGTTTGGTAGCTGCAGTCAGAGATGACCAGCTGTGCAGGGTGTATATCTTGGCTTTTTACAGCATGCACAAACTCACCCTTATCTCCAGATTGATTTGATTCTGAAAAATGCCGTGAGCACAAGGCCTTGTTCCAAGGAACAAATACGTCTTGTTTCTCAAAGCGACGATTCTTTTGTTCCATAGCCCAAACATAAATCATCATCTGGCCTCCAGGTATCAATACCCTTGCCATTTCCTTTATTGCTCTGATTCTTCTTTGTTTAGTTGAGAAATGATGGATCACTGCGAAAAGGGGAAAGCATTATGTATTGAATATTGGTAAGAACACAGCATTTTCATCTTCAACCTGTTCTACGTGTTTAGTCATTTTAGTTGCCATATCCCAAATATCACTCCACTGCAAGTCAACAACAGTGCTGAATTTACTGGTACCACAGTGCAAGTTTACCCCAGAGCGCTCTCCTTTACATTTATGTTCAATGGATAAAAGTAGGAAAATCCCAAAGAAGGAAATTCATCTCATCTCAGATAGGGATTAAAGAAGTCAAGTATACAAGCTGGAGGTTTCTGTTTCTCTGCATCACCCAGGAAAGATCATAGCATGAGTAGCTTTCACCTAAACACCTGGCCTTTTAGGTGAACTAGATAATACTAAGTTTGACTTTAATGTACTTGTCAGCTTTATCTTACTGAAAACAGAAAATCATTTCAACATGTAACAAATACAGCAAACTGTACTAACAGTAAAAAGATACTTGGTATTTTAATATCAGTGCACTTTCAAAAGAGCTAGTGAGAAAAATTAGACAAATATTTCCTATTGCTTTCTTTTTGTAGAAAGCTATTGCCTTTATAGGTTGTTCTGTATGAAAAAGTTAAGTATCTCAGCCTACATTGCGTGTCTGAGAATGATGATTGTTACATTATGTTATGCTATTAAAAACTAAAAAGTCAAATTCAAAATAAAACTATTGATCAATATATTTGCCTTTTCTTTCCAGGATGATTTCCCCATTTTTCAAATTTCACTGCATTGAAATGCAGTGCAATGAAATGAAGTGCAACTTCACTAAAATGAAGCTAATTTAAAGATTTCTACACTGCTTCTATCTTGCTATTCACCTGAAGGAACCAATTTTTACATTTACTTGTGCTGAAATTGGTTATGTTGGTCATGTTGTTCTATATGTCATCAGTACTAGGTTTGATTCAATCTATGACATAAAGAGGATCGATACCATAATTTGTTTCAAGTGAACTTGGAGCTAGCCACTTCTACATGCAAAACAGTCAATCTACCCTTATAACAAAATATAACAATTATAGATGTTCTTAGGTGAAGATACCTCCATACCTTCAGAAAAAAAAATAGATTATATGTGCTGCTTAACAGCAGCCAGCTCTACTTGTAGCGACAGTGTTATTTGAACACTGCAGTTATGGAAAGTGTGTCCAACTAGACATGTCTTTATTCAAAACAATGACTAAATTACAAAGGGGAAAGAATGTAGTTTTTTTACCATAAGCCAAGAAAAGCATTCTTGACAGTTGGTATTAATTAGGCCCTCACAAGCAGCTGAGGACACAAGATAGCAAACTCTGAGAAGAGTTGGCCAGTCTATGCAGTCAGTGGTTTTTTCCAGGTACTCCTGACTCTTGTCAATATTTTCCCAAACCTTGCAAAAAAAAATATAAAATACTATTTCAATTTCTTGAATAAGATAGGGATAAAGGAACTGTTATTTTATCTCATACTAGAGTTAGGCCATATATCACTACAGAACCTCCTGCAAAACTGACAGAGACAACATAAGCACATGAGCTTAGTTCGCCAGAAAGAAGTGCCAATGAACCAACAGAATCTGTGCAAACTCTAAGTAATTAATTTAATGAGTTAAATGTTCTTCATGGTTGAAATTATATAGTCACTCTGGTGGTTCTGTAGAAACATAAATCCTATAAACAAGATTATACCAGCAAAGCCGAGAAGAGTATTTGACTATGTACATAAATACTTGATATTCTCTGGAATGGGATGAAAAACACTTTATTTAGAATGAGATGGACACAGACATACTATGTGTCTGTTCAGGAAGGATTCAAATCCATTATTGTTAAATGTACAGAAATACCATGTGAACTTTTAATCTTGTCAGGCCAGTAATGGGTATAAACATTAGAAAGGTACACTATCCTTCAAAGTCAGCTGATCAGATAGCACCGAAATTATGCTACAAGACCTGAAATGTGGATATGATGCCAAATGTGGTTAACTAGCCAACATGAAAGAAAAGTAATACACATACTGCTTTGCATGTTAGTCACCCTTTCAACCTGCATATGTGAAAAATAATTTAATACCTTTCTATCATATTGCAAGCTTGTTGATTGCTATCAATAATAATCATCATGCTTTTTATTTTTGTTACATACAGTGAAACAGTCTAAAAAAAGTTCAAGCAATAGTAGACATAAAAATGTAGACTGTAACTAGGTACTCTTAACTGTTCCTCATCTACCCTTTTCCAGTTAATATTTCTCAAATTACGAGTAGTATTTTCAAAAAGAGAGGTTGGAGGAGTTAAGATGCTGGTATGCTTCATTCATTTCAGGCAACAGGCACTTGTATGGCTCTAAGTTCTTATTTGATGACTAAGAGAAATTTGAATTCATAACACATAATAGTTTCTATTTGTTGTGCTATAGAGAAACCAACTTTTCATTTCAATGCATTTGCTGGTCAAAACAGATCCTAAGGAGGAACCATGAGTTTATCTTGACTGCCTAATCTGTTTAAACTGTGAGCAGCCATGTTTATATTGGTTTCTGCTTGTTTAAAATGCATGCTGGAAGGGAATCTTTTCTCCACGGGGTGAACAAGACTACATATAAACAAACAAATGATCCACATACTTCCTCAGTCAATAGTGCCTCTGTGCAATGGAACTAGTTTTATTTTTTTAATGTTTACTACATTCATTTCAGTAATATCTGCTGTGATCCTAAGTGAATTATTTCAAAATAAATTTAACTGAAATGAAGACACATGGGAAGAAAAGGATCCCCGACAATCCTCATTTGCTGTGGCCCAACATGCATGTATGTTGTCTTACCTCCAATGGAAATGACTGCATTGAAGCACTGGTCCCTAAAGGGAAGGTTAAGGTTGTCACATACCAGAACTTCATCATCTTTCTTCCTTGCAATCTCTACCAATGGTCTGCAGTAATCACAGCCGAGATTATATACCTGACTGTTGACATTGAGATACTTTCCAGTTCCACAACCTAAAGAAAAGAATACTAGATAAGAAGTTGTATGTTCCAAACATTTGCTATCCCTCCTAAAGCAGTGAAAATAATGGGAGGGCTTTCCAAATTCTAGGATTTCCTGGAAAGCAAAATGATGGCTTTGTCCTACTACCCTAACTGCTGCAGGGTCTATTTGGACTGTTTGTAATTATATGTTCACACCAGTAGGAATGTAACAGTAGTAACATCACCAACAAAAATACACATTACATACTCTTGTGTAATAGCAGGTTATGTGTATTTCTGTGAGGAATAAGGGAAGTGCAGGTGGGAGGAGGATGGTGTGGTCCTCTGCAGCCACTATTGCACATCTTTGAGGAAAGAAACAACCATTCTGCTTCATACTGAGGCCTTATTTAGCTTGGTACCCTGTTTCCAACAATGAGCATAAATGGGCATCCAGGGAAGAATAAGAGCAGGGTAAGCGTTATGACTGTCTTCCACAATACCCTTCCAGCTTCCAATTTCTTTCTGATCAGAGGATTTCCTGAAGCCAGTGTCTTTTGTCCTTTTAGTGACCTGAAATAGATCTCTTTTACAAGTCCTTTCTCAGTCTTTACTAAACCCCACACAGTACCTCTCCAGTGAATCCCATTTCTCTCCAAGCAGTCCTAAACCACAGTTGTCACTGACACAAGTCTGGAAGGAAAATTTTAACTTCAGATACAGACTTGAAAATAACCATGAATCATAAAAATTCCTGCCTTGTCACAGGCACATCCTCTTTCTATCTTTGTGCCAATGCATTATTACACATGTAAATGTAATGCGCTGTTTCAGAATGTCTTCCACCTAAAAGTATGTCTTCTCAAGGACTATGTTGTACTAAATTGAAATCTTTCAGAGTGTTCTTCAATACTGTATGTATAACAGGCACTTTTCAAAATTAGATTAGGAAACATTCACTGGAGTTATGGGTCAGTAGTGAAGAATAATTTCTGAAAGTTGACAGCCAAGCAATGGGGTAGCAGCTTGGCAAAGAGAACCATCACAGTATCCATAATTAAATTTAAAGGCCTGGAGTTATCTTTAGAAACATCACTGCTTCTCACAGCGCTGCTGCTCTCGTTGATGTTAATGTGCACCATTATCTAAAAAGACAGCACAGGAACTGTTGGAGAACAGCACAACACTTCAGTGGTGAAAAAAAAGAGCATATATCTAAAATAAAAGGCAAACGCTATCCTTTGAAGTAATACTTGAGAGAAATCTAAAAGATTAATATTGTGGATGCAGTTCAGGGAATATATGCAAAAAAACCCATAAAGTTCTGCAAGTTAGAAAGCTTATGTCTTAAACTTAGTATAAATTATTATTGGTTACTGTGCTTGCAAAAGGAACATGTTTAGTCAAACATACATTAATTTCAAAGATTTGGTTGCTTAATACACAGCTTCTGGTGGAATGTTTTTTAATCACAGTAAGTTTTTGGAGCTATGGGGTCCTCTCTGGAATAAAGCTCAATAGTGACAACACTCCCGGTACTCTAAAAATGTACGTTTACAAGAGATTCAATTTTAAATGACTCATCAGGAGGTTGGATTCCTCACGAAGATGTTAACAATGACCATGTTGTTGTCATTTATTTTGATGAATGAACAACTATAAGGCAATTAGACAGAAAGATATTTTATTAAAAAGTGGTACTAAACAGAAAAGGAAAATATCAATTGAGGATCACATTTTGAAAATTTTAGTGCCATTAGGCAACTCTCCTCCCAAAATACATACCAAAAATAAACACAGTAGTCAGATTCCTATAGCTCTGATTAAACCTCAGAAAAGGAAGTACATTGTGAGCCTTGATTTGAATATTCTTATTGATGACTGTAAGCATTTACCTAGTGGATACCCAGATGTATCACATGTATTTAAATTATTTCAGCTGAAACCGTAACAGGGTGATTGATCATAAGCTTTCAGCAGCCACTGTGATACCTGCTGATAAAGCCTCAGAGAACTTTATCTAAGCTTCAAATAACTTCTACTGAGGTGACAAAGAAATTCTGCATGAGAAATATCACGTTAAGCCGACTCAGGCTACATCCTGAGGTTATTAGTGAAAATGGTGCAGTCATATAATAGAATAAATACATTAAAAATAACAGCAAACAAGTATTTTTGGGGTACTGCTCAACAGCAGCAGGAGAACTGTATATTACATTTCAATTATGGTCTACAGCACCTTCAAATAATGTTTTTCTCTTGCAGGATAAGGCAGATGCATTTGTTTACATTTATTGTACATTACATATTGGGTACATTTAATTACACTTTGCTGTGTAAAAGCATTTTATTAGTCTGAACAGTGAGGAAAATCCAATAGTGCAAAGAAGCATCTGATTTGAAATGATATGCTGTATAGGACTAAAGTCATAATAGAAAAAAAGCAAACACACCAGGATCTGGAAACCCCTAAAAAGTGTGTAAGTGCAACAGAAAAATCAAGGCATATATTGAAAATGTGGGGAAAACAATGCCACAGCAGGAAAATGAGATTTTTGGTGTTCATATTCAGGACCACAGGGAGATTCTCAGATTATATTAATCATTTTTAAATAGTAATCACATCAGATGATCAGAAGAAAAAGCCTTGATAGGAGGAGTTTTAGA
Organism: Megaceryle torquata; assembly: GCA_024611175.1. NCBI lineage: Eukaryota > Metazoa > Chordata > Aves > Coraciiformes > Cerylidae > Megaceryle > Megaceryle torquata. Next base: position 1,658 of record JANIJG010012901.1, on the reverse strand, counting down.
ACATATGAAACATATGAAAAGCAATAAATTGCAGGTGAGCAGTACTTAATAAAGAAACTGAAATATGACATAATTGAGCTATTACACAGATTTTTTAAAAAAGGCTCCGGGCGAATGACAGACCACTAAACCTGTGGGGAAAATGATGGATTAAGGCTTAGTTCAACAAAAATAAGGAAAAAAGTATATTTACTGGCTACCTGATACACTGTCAAAGAAATAAAACTAGTGGTATGTGGCATATAATACGGGTTTGAAAACATTTTTATACAATTTTTTAAATTCAAATTAGTTTTAAAAACAGTTGCTCTGAAGGATACATATGATTGACATAAAAACTAAAGCTTAAAAACAATCTTTCATGTTATATTGGGTCTGACTGAGGTGGAGTTAATTTTCTCTGTAGCAGCCCTCCCAGTGCTGTGCTTTGCATTGAGAGCTGTGGAAAGGTGCTGAGAAGACACCCGTGTTGCAGCTACTGCTGGGCAGGGCTTGCACAGCACCAAGACTGGTTTTCCAACATTCCCCCTGCAGTGGGAAGCGGTGGACAGGAACTTGGGAGTGGACACAAGGGGGACAGCTGACCCAAACTGACCAAAGGGTCACACACCATATGGCATTGCCTCAACAATAAAAGCTAGGGAAAGGGAGGAGTGGGGTGGGTGTATCAACTGTTCTTCCAGAGCAACCGCTACGTGTTTGGATCCCTGCTTCTCAGAAAAGGGGCCAGACATCACCTGCTGATGAGAAGTAGAAAATAAATCTTTGTTTCCCTTCACTTCCATGCATGGCCTTTCTTTGCTTTCATTAAACTGCCTTTATCTTGACCCACAAGTTTTTTGCCATCTTATTTTCTCCCCCTTGTTCTGCTGAGGGGGACAATGATAGAGCAGCTTGGCGGGCACCTGGCACCCAGACAAGGTCAACCCACCACACATGCCACATCAAACAATAATTTACCTATATCAGCAACCAGACTGCCAGGTTTTTGCTCCAGCAGAAAGTTTCGAACACGAGGCCAAGCTTTGCTCTGCAGATCATTAAAGTAGGCAGCTGTATTTTCATACACACTGTGCACGTGCTGCTTTTCTAGCTGGGTAGCCTCATGTTCCATCCTGAAAACATAATGAAGAAAGATTATGTACAACAAAACACGAACTGTTGTAGTGTAGACTTTACATTTTATAAGCATGCATAATTCATGACCTTGTAAATTTACAATAAAATCATTTCACCCATCTAAGAGCCAACATATTTATAAATAAGTCTTTACTCAAAGCATCTGATGTTAGTTCATGAAAGTCAAGAAAAAATTTGAATCTGTCATCTTCCTGAGAAGCATTATATAACTGCATGTACCTATTCAATAATATGCACATTCCTAAGTTCACTGATGTAGTAAAAGGTTAGCTGGTGCAAACCCAAGCCTGTATTCAGCAGAAGTGCAGAATGATCAAAAATAGGAAGACGGAAATAGACTTTCCAGTTGTAGCTAAGGTGAGTAGGTAGGCAAACTATTAGTATGTTCTTTGAAATATAGCCTGGGCCCTGAAACCAAAGCCCCTAAATCAATAGAATCAAATAGAATCATAGAAATGTCTGGGTTGGAAGGGACCTCTAGAGGTCATCTAGTCCAACCCCCTGCTGAGAGCAGGGAC
>JANIJG010012900.1:349634-363533 GCA_024611175.1 Megaceryle torquata | reverse complement strand
CTCCTCTCCTCTCCTCTCCTCTCCTCTCCTCTCCTCTCCTCTCCTCTCCTCTCCTCTCCTCTCCTCTCCTCTCCTATTTTTCTTTCCCCGGTGCCCTGTTCCCTCCCATTGTTAGTGCCGTTGTTGCTGTTTAACTTTGTCTAGTCAATGGGCAGCTTGAGATTTCTGAAAGAAGATGCTAAGACAGGAGCTCTCTGGTCTGTAACGTTGTGGGTAAGGGCCCTGAAGAATTGTACTGACAATAAAATATATGAAATTTCCAGCATCTTGTGATGGATCTCATGACTGAAAGGAGCTTGAAACTGGGCAAAGAAATAATGCATGTCAAGCAAGATGTCTTTCAATATCTGCCCATCTCTCTCTCTACAGTTGGTCTCAGCCATGTTCTGAAAATTTTAATTTAATTCCCCTTTAGGCAACTGAGGTGCTGCCTGGAAAGCCTCTATCTGTTGGGTTTTGCAGGCCTGAAAGGGTTGCTGAGGTGAAACATACGCCACAGAATAAATGAGATGCCCTGACTTACTTGAGACATGCAAGTACTTGCATTCCTCGGGAGGGTGGAGGGGTGGTTGGTCGGAGTGCAAAAATCACACATTTGCTACCACCTGTACACCCCATGTTTAGAGTTCTCTTGTTGTAGAAGATGATGCTTCTCACTCGAAAGGTGGCTTGTTCAGATCCAGCTGTTAGCCCAAAAAGACTGGGTTTTTTCTAAAGAAATGATGCTCTATGCCAAAGAAATAGCACAGATTTACTGGTTTTCTTCAAGACTCGTTACACCAGTATAAGATATCTGGAAGAAAAGAAAAACCCAGAGAGAAAGGTTTAAAGAAAAAAAAGAGGCAGATCTGCAGCACTGCTTCTGTGCTTTCTTTTCACTGTCAGGGACAGCATACTGCACAGCTTGTTTAAGGATTCTGGATAGTGTAGTCCCAGCAGACATTTCCTGTACTAAGATGTATTCTCATTAGAGTTACCAAAAGGGAATATTCAAAACATTACTTATCTGCACATAATCACTATATCACGCCATGTATCCTTTATTTTAATTCCTACTCGCTTGCTAATTACCCACCACACTGAAGGTCTCACAACTGCTCTCCTTTCAGCAGCTTTGTTTGCAAAGTGTCTGGCAATAATCTCCCAGCAGTGTATTATCGTGCCCTTTTCATCACACTATTTAATCAATAGGGTAATGACCTCATATAAGCTAGTTCCAGGACCTAGCCATGCCACGCTGAATAAATGAAACAAACAAAACTGTGAGCTACCTGCTTTCTGGTTTACAAACCTGGACATGAACAACTTCTGCATTAAAATCTATTCTAATGTATAATAATTGCAAATCTTTCACATCTCTTGCCAGAAAAAAAGAAAAAAATATAAGAAGAAAAAAAGGAAAAAAAAATATCTACAGCACTGTGGGGAAATGGCTGGTTTCTTTAAACAGACATAATTGCAAAACATGTGTGTTCTTGGTCAAGTGTGCATAGGCAGATTTATCCTGGTAACACTGGAAACAACCCTTTCCCCCTTTACATCACGTCATCACTTTGAGGACTGAATGGTGACCATCACAGCTAATGAGATGAAATCACATGCAGCACACTTCCAAAACAGAGGTTGGAATGAACCTTCTTTTCAAAAGGATTTCTGTTCTAGAGAGCAGAAGGAAAGCAGCTTCTCTCCATTTCCTGAGCTGTAAACTTACAAAGTGTGGCTTGCTTTGATTTTGCATCCCGTGGCTGGCTTATACTCTTGTCTAATAAAGTGCATGTGAGATGTCTTTAGTAATGTGTGAACTCTGGAGCACATGTAGCATCACTCTAGTGTGGCGATTCTCTTGTCCAGAGGAATGAGGGTGATAAATTGGGTCTGTCTGCTCATCTTAAACACCGCTTTTCATAATACTAGTAAGAATTTCATGCCAGAAAGACTGGGGTTTTTGTCAAATTTTTTTGTAACTGGACAACAGAAAGAGTGGAACACAACTGCCCCACTGGCACACAGAGTAACTGCCTGTCCCTTGTACTCTTGGGGAAAACAGGGCAAAATATCCACATCAGCACACAAGTTTTACCCCATGCAACCCCTGCCAGAGTAGCTAGGACAGAAAATAAACTGTCTTCATGACACCAGCACAGCTGAGAAAGGGCAGTTCAGGGACAGCAGAAAAGAGAACGAATACACACTAGAAGTAGCATAACCCGCGCAATTTTGCGTTTCCATGGCAGTACCACCATGCACTGCCTTCACATGGATGGAGATCACACCCAGAAACAGCATGAAGGACAAATAATAGTTTTTAATCCTGTTATCTCAGATATTAACTGAAGCCAACCCATTTCTACCGCTAAACCTTAAGACAAATTTTTACTGGAAATCTTTCGCTACACCAATGCCACTTTCATTCTTTTGGCGCTTTCCTTTTAGGTGTGTTATGGAAATGACAATGTGCCAGTCATCCAAGCTGTCACCACCAGCTAAAATCTGTTCAGAGGCAGTGTAATTTACACTTGGATGAACACCTCCCAAGAAGTAATCACATAAATACCTTCACATTATGATGCAACTCATTGCTGGTTAGGTAATTCCTGTAGTAAGCCTAAGTGTTATCTGTCCCAAATATCTGAAATGCCTTCAGCGTGAATATTCTGTTACGCTGATGTAGGAGATGTTGGAGTGGTTGGTAACTATGCAATGTGCCTGTGAAGCACTTGCTGTGTTAGAAGACATTAGTTCTGGACTGTAAAAGTGCATTTTGGAAAATATTATCTCAAAATTTCCCATATGACAATAATCTAGCAAAGTCAGAACTTAACAAACCCCAGCATTCCCAGTCCCTTAATGAACCGAAACTCTTCAGCTGGCCCGTATGGTGGTCTGGCCACTGCAGAGCTATTACCTTTACTTCTATTGCAGATGCAGAAATAGCAGAGAATAGCAAAAAAAAAAAATCCAAAGGAAGTGATAAGGCTAAGAATAGAGAAGAAAGAAAATTCCAGACATCTCCAGCTGAGGCAGCAGGGGGTGGTCACACCAGACATAGCTTCCCTGATATTTATTAGGACACTCAGAATTTGTCAGCACAAAATATCATTGTCAGGAAACACCATCTTGCCTTCCCAGCAAAATCTGTCCTTGGATTAACCGGGAAGAAGGACATGCCATTGAATTATTTCTCTACACCACCTCTACAGAAAATAAGTGAGCCCTATAATTGGTGACATTGCAGTCCACCATCGATTAGGTACAAGAAATCCTTATGCATCTTGTGAAAGGACCCACGTCTACAATGGCAACACATCCCTCCAAAAGATGAACAGCGGTGGCTGGAATGAAATACAAGACTTTCTGTCCTTTGGGATGCTACTCCAAATCTAGCAGAAGAATCAAGCTGGACAGGAATGCAATGACTTACCTTGACAGTTCACCACTGTGGTACCAGGTAGCTTAGTGTACTGATACTTAAAATATCACCAGTAGTTTTCAAGTTTAATGTTGACTTGAATGAACTCTCTTGCAAGACTATCTCTTGTTGTCAGGTAGAGTTTCAAGCTTTTGGGGAGCCTCCCTGTTCAGGAAAACACCATTGTGTACATTTTCTCATATCGCTTTTGTTCTGCAAGTGTCCTTGCAAGTTGAAGGCAGAAATCCTTATTCCAGAGCATTCTCATCATGCAATAATACATTAAAAAAAAAAAAAAAAAAAAAAAGTTGTTTTTCAACTCTTACCACATAAGCAATATAAGGTCATAACTTTCCCTTCAGCCTTATAAGCTTCTCTGCGGTCAGAAGGCAATGGGACACTATGGTCTCTCTGCTTGCTTCTGGACATCTCTCTTTTACAGAGAAAATGGAATGAGGAAGAAAAAAGGAACCAAAAATGTCAAAAGCTTTCCTCCGATATTAAAAAAAAATCTTTAAAACCATGCAAGTTTGTAAAGAGAATCACATAATCCAATATACTTACGAAACCTTTCACTTCTAAGTCCTAACAAGAAACCCAAACAAAAAACTCCACTACCTCAACCTCCATTTCAAAGACTGCAGGACTTAATTACATGGGCAGGCTGCATGGTAAAGACTTCTGAAGATCTTCTTATAAGAGATGACTCTAAGTCATCCTGAGACCTAGTGCTGACTGATCAAGGACTGCTGGAATACCTCAGAAAAAAAGTCTACCTGATATAGATGGGGTGGAAACAAAGGAAAAAATCTGAGACATCAGAGCCTCCGAATTTTCACAATTTGGATGTGTGTCAATATTAAAGTGGAAAAAGTAGGAATTTGATAAAAAGATCTGATAGAAAAGCAAAAGAGGCATGTAAGTGATAACTAACTTGATAAAGAACTAAAAGGGATAATCTAATTAAAGCTGATTCACATGGGTTTCTGGAAAACAGATCTTGTCAAGCTAACCTGATATCTTTTTCTGATGTGATTACAAATGGGACTGCTAAAGGCAACCATCCTGATGGATGCCTGTAAGAGAACTGGCTTGGTACCACACCGTAGTTTGGCCGAAAAGCTAAAAAGCATAAGAGATGGGATTAATCCACAGTAATTACAGCTGTCTAAAATTTTGGCATCTTGTCTTATCTTCTCTATGTTCCCATTATAGTCAATGAAAAGAAAAAGGTACTGTCGAAACACAATTTATGACTTTTCAGATAAATCCGCTACATCTTCCTGTGAAGGTTTCCATCTCTCTCCATTGTCTCTTAAGAGCTTAGAAAACTACCAACCATTAGAAGATAATTTTTGGATGACTAGAATTAGATGTGATGAATCACAATGGCATCTTAAACTACTTAAAAACTACGTAGCAGATACATCTAAGCCATCATTACATGATTGGGGAACAAGGTATTGGAATGGGTTATTGCCTCCTAGACTATCTTTTGTTTTTGTTAAAAAAATACCATTTTCACAATATTGGAAGATGACTAGAAAATGGAAAGTAATGAAGGAGACAACTGGGTTAGGTAAGTGTGACCGGACATTACGTACTTCAGCATAGTCAACAGGAAGGCTGTGGATCAAGGAATGAGTATAATGAGACAGACTTAATGAGGGACTACTTGCATCTGGGGAAAAGAGATCCTAAAGAGGAGGCACGGTTTTGGGAATGGAGGCCATGACAACTAACTAGGTGACTATTTATTTCTAGAGTATTGCAGCCACAAAAAGCTTCTACTCTTACCAAATGTACAAACACTAACACAGAGTAGGGAGGTCACATCACCTTACCTGGCATCACCAACACGACTCATAGTTTCACTGGCTTCGTGGTGGTGTTTTAAGAAAGACTATGAAAAATTCTGTGGATTATGAGAAGCCAGGGGAACAATTAGGGTATTAGGAAACACGTCTTACTGCAAGAGACTCAAGGCGGTCAAACAATTAACTTATCAAAGAGAAAGTTAAAGAATTATTTGATCACAGGCTACAAGTGCTTATCATAAGGAAAAAAATTTGGTAATAGAGGGCTCTTCAATCTAGCAGGGAAAGGCAGAGCAAGTCCAAGGGCTAGAAGTTACAGAAAGACTAATTCAGCCTAAGAATAAGGTACAAATTTTTAACGCTCAGGGAATAGCTTGAAATAACTTGCCAAGAACTGTGATTTATTTTCCATCACCAGAAAATAAGGTTTAATCAACTCCTGCCCTTGTTAGGACTTCATAGTTCTGTTTCTAAGCTTATTAATACATTAGTTCTGAGAATCTCAGAACATTATTGTGGAGAAAATGAATAAATGTTTTAAGTTGGGACACGTTCACTGCAGTATTCATGCACAGCCAAGAGATTTCATTGCCATCTGATCACCAAGTCACAGACCCTCTACTGTCAAGCTTGCCTAATTGAAACACCTACTTACTACTCCATATGATGCAAACCTTTTTGATTAATGAGCATTAATTCAAAGTAGATTGCACTAAAATTAGGAAACAGGAAGAAACCATAATTTGCAATTATCCCTCGCAGAAATACCTCAATACAATACTTTAGAGTAATTCTAGACGTACCATTGTTTTCCAAATGTAAAGGTAAAACACAAATCACAATACGGTAAAGATCTCTCAGTGGGCAATTAAAAATTAATCAGCTAATTAGATCAAATGAACGAGAAAATAAGGCTCAGGAAGACATCCATTCTAATTAACATACTATTAACTTACAAAAGACTTGTTGAGACAAAAAGAAAATATCTTTCTTTCAAATATCAAACCAATCAATAAAAGGAAACAGTTATTTCTTACCTTGTTATCCCCATGACCAAGCCAAAAGGAAATGACAGTAACAGCGAGTCAACCGCCTGTGCAACTGTATTCATTTCTTATTATTTCTAATCTTGTTAACTATTTGCATCCACAATTTCAACTAACCCGGATTAAATTTATGGGGATTCTACCTATATTGTGCCTACTCTATACCTACCAGATCTCTTAAGACTCTTCTAGGTACTTAAAAATAAAATTAATGGGATCCAAAGTCTCGTCTAGATTTCTCCCCAGCTAGGTGAGTCCTAACTAAAGCACAGGGCTTTACTGTGGAGAGAGAAGATGTTAAAATAAGAAAAAAAGTGGAGGGATTCTTAAGTCTGTGTCAAGGATGATAACATATACTCTCAAGGAAGGAAATAACATTATAGGACACCTTATTGAATAAACCTGACTGGTTAAGCGGAAAGGCTCAGGCAATCAGACAAGGAACTGGGCATGGTTGAACATAATTAGATAGATTGTGTAGATTAGAAATATCTGGAATTATAGGACAGTTCCTAAAATATTTCTTCAAATGTCAACTTAATCCGGCAATGACCAACCACCCAGACCTTCCAGTTGGGAGTCACAGGACAAATGCCACAGACTTTCAAGTATTCCGAGAGACTCGGCAGCTGGGAGACAACCACAACTCCCAGAACTCCAGTGCAGCCACACTGTGGATGGTCCCCAGTGCAGCCCACAGGTACCACATTTTGCAGACCCCCACATATCTTCTGCATGTTGTCCAGACTCATATCATCCAGTGACCCCTTTGCCAGGCTGACACAGCTTCCCTGCCCATCTCATGACACAGGCTTAGTTTGGGAACAATCCTTGAACTTCCAGAGAGCTGCTCTGGATGTGGTGCTACAGGCCAGGCTGGATATGACTGCATTATTTACTTTTGTGGGGGGAAAAAAGAAATCTAGGAAGAGTGTGTAGTGGTTTAGAAGCAGACTTTGCACACCAATTCCACAATGAACGTATTTCACTTTGATCACCTCTTCTAGCCCACAACAGAATTGAGGCAGTATTTTGTTTTGCAGAAATTAGTACCTTCAAGACCTGCAGTGGATTTATCATTTCTGCTAGGGCTTGCACTTCCTTTCTGATCCACTGCTGTAAAATCCAGAGGGACAGAACAGCACAGAAAATTACTGCAAAGATGTAGTGTGACATAGGAAGAGTCAGACACATTATGTGTGAACAATACGACAAAAGGAAAAGCCATCTGAAAATAAATGAAAAAATTAATAATCAAAAGGGTGTCTAATTCTTACCCAGGCACTTGTTTGCTCTCTCTATGAATTAGGACCATCAGGCCACGGTGTATAAAGCTGAAAGGGACCCTGAGCCCAGACCTCAGTCCTGCTTGAGGAAAGTGACAGAACCAACTATTCTGGGGAAAGAAACAGTGCGACCAGAAAACAAGTCAGGCATCAGAAACATAATTTTTCTCTTGTTTCATGCCTTGACCCCTGGGTGGGGCCAACCTCCATATCCACTCCAAGTTTGGTCTTGTCACTGAAACGACCAGTGCTGGCAGTTATGTCACGCAGGGCAGTAATCCTGCAATGTGGACATCAGGTACAGGTCGGAGACTTCCAACCACCGTTCAGAGATGACAGAACTGCTGTTAGAAGACAGCAACTTCCAGTCACCCCACCATTAAAACCAGCAGCAGTGTATGCTGCAGAAGGAGAGTCACACACACACATGGAACAGACAGTCTTCGTTGTTAGGCATTTCCATGTAAACTGTGGCTTACAGTTAATGGGATACAGGCTCAAAGGATAATGTCTAGACTTTATAAAATGAAAGCCTCACCAAAAAAAAAAAAAGCACTTTGGTAGCATGGTAGCAGAAACTGTTTTTTCAACTGCAAGCTATGAACAATTGACATAAAAACAGTCTATCCAGAAATCACTGAGGATGTTGGAGAGAAACAGACTGCACTTGGAGAATTTCATACTAGTTTGATCACTGATTCTTCAGTAAGCTATTTAGGACCGCAGGCTAAACATTCTCCTGGAACAAATGTATCAATCAAAAGTTAAGCCTACTTTAAATAAATAAGCAGTGCCTATTTTCTTCTTCAGAATGCTTGATCAAAAAGCTGCCGCCTTTGACCATCCACTGCTTTGTGTTTAGTAGCTGAGAAAACACTTCACTGATTGACACTGTAGCATGTGAGAGTTTTAGCAAGTCCAGGTCTCAGATACAGGTCAGTTTTTGTTATTGATGAAAGAAATAATCTACAATATATATAGTAGATTAATATTTGTCAGGCTTTCCAAACAAGCCAGAAATCTATTCTTTCCTGTTCTTTACAGAACCCTCTAACTTGTTTTCCTACAAGGGATAAAAAAAATTCCAGAAACTAAGAGAACAGAACAGAAAATCTATTTCTCACTCCTTGATAGCCTGGAGCTGTAATACAACAGATCAACAGATTTAAAACCAAAACAAAAATAGCAAAACCCACAACACAAAACCCAAACAACCTTGCTGCTGTAATTTCTGATCCTGCCCTTATTTCTATCTTCTCTTCATGTATAAACAAGAAGGTAGCAGAGGGTGTATCTCAGCTGGGAGGATCGCTTAAGATGTATATCCCCCTCAGCACAGCAAACAACGATAGTCTGGACATGAGTGAAAAATAGTGAAAAGCTCCTTGGCAGCAAGGCCAGATGATGCAAATAAGCGAGTGGCTGAGGGATAACCACTTCAAAACTCCTCCTGGTCATTCCTTGGTGCAAGCCTTCCCCAGTGTGAGCCAGCACAGTGCATAAATACCCAGATTACTGTACCTGTTCCAAAAGAAACAGATATTGAGACACCTCCAGGCAACAGGTCACTGAAGCTAACTGGCCCAGGTAAGCTATAAAGGCAACAGCTGTCTGCACAGTCTTGCACAACTGTGATTCTTCTCCTTGATGCAGTTCACCCTGAGCACTGGAGAACAGCTGTGGAATTCAGCCTACATTATAATAACTACCTAACAGGAGGCCCTCCCGGTGGCTATCTCCAGCTTTCCGCAAGGGGACCGAACCTTCAGAACTCTGCTACTAGTACAGCCTGGTCATTGCCTGACCTAACCCTTCTAAATGGCTCACCCATTTTGGCTGACAATTTCCTCTAAATGCCCAGACACCGAGTGAGGGAAAATTTCCTTCAAATTCCAGTTAATGAGCAATGGAAAATGTCATCACGATGAAGTTATGCAGTACTTAAGTTCTATACTGGATCAGGCCTTTGTAAGCTACATTATAGTCTCACAGCTGATGAGATTTTCTGTCTATGATAAATAAAATGACATGAACCTGTATGATAAGAAAAAGGAAAAAAAGAGAGAGACGTATATAAAATATTTTTAAAGCTTCTGTGGTTCTCGATGGCATGGTGGAGAGAAAGAGGGAAAGAGAATGCAAAAGCATAAACTAGGCTATGCTCGTGTAAATTACTCTGACATTTAATAACTCTCTGCTAAAAATTCTCAAGCAAGGCTACTTTAGATATTTTTAAGATCATGTATCATTTACTGTCTAGGTCAATTTATGCATCAGCAAAAAATTGCTGCAAACCCTTCTGGACAGCACTTTAAAAATAAAAGTACGTGTAACTGGTTTGGCCATATTTTCCTCACCAGATTCTGCTCTGCGAACATTTCACCTTGGAAAATTAAAGTAACGTTCTATAATAAGTGAAGTCAGCATGATATTTCAAGGCAAGCCAAGGACAGGCTTTATAACTGTGCTATCAAACTGCTATTAATAAAAGCAAAAATACACACATGATGCCTGTGTTCCCCTGTGGACAGAAAAAAATTATTGTCCATTAAGTTAACATTTCAGACACCCTCTCGGTTTTTCCTAAGGTCCCCAAGAATGCAACAGAACACATATCTCTTGCTGTTAACTTATATAAACTATCTGCTATCATCTAGTGCTCTATTTCAGTAAACACTCCTAGGCTGCTTAAGAGAATATATGGATGAGTAGTATTTCTGGGGGGAAAAAAGGTGAAAAACTGTGGCTAGAATAATCTGCTTTTATAGCTATGTTTTATACTGGTTTCTTAGTCTACTTTTGTTTGGGTCCATAAGGTTATATTTACAAATGCATCTTACATTAAGCATCTAAATTCACTTCTCTGCTTATACTTCACTGCCACATCCAAAGGCTCTGTGGTTATGCTGCACTAAGTACTATTATCTCCTGACAGACCAAGTGAAGCAGAGCAGGGTATGCCTACACAGCAAGAGGCAGCACTGCTCAGAGACGCCCAAGCTGGCTCTGAACGGGTAAAGTTGGCTAGAAGATATCAAGCACCCCAGCCACCTCACTTGGTGCCCCTTTGCACATCCCTGAGCATCACCAAGACACAGCCTACAGAGACACAGGACAAGGCTGGGGCGGCCTGCACCACGCAAGGAAGACTGGCCAGAGACTCCTGCTCTGGGGACCACTGAAATGTCCTGAGGACTTCTGCAGAACAGCAGACTGAACACTATAGTAGTAGTGCTATAACCTTCAATTTATTGTGCTTTTGTTACTGTTTGCTCTTGTACGCAACCAAAGAAAGAGCTACATACACTATTTAACTTCCTTCCCATGTTTAAAGTCCCACATCATTGTACTGAGTTAGAGAGTTTGTACCCACACCATTTTGAAAAACCAAAATATCCAAGGAACATACAGCTTGGAGAATTTGTTTTTTTCACCTGGTCTCAGGTGATCAAAAGCACACACATTGTCACTGGAGACAAATTATAAGCCCATGTGTGTATGTTTTGTTTACTTCTTTTTTGGTGCCTAAAATGAAATCCATTTTGAAATGAAAATATAGTTTGGGAGAAAAAAAAAAAAACCAAAACAAAACAAAAACAACAACAACAACAACAAAACACAATAAAAAAACAAAAACAAACAAACAAAAAAAACAAACCCCAAACCAACCAAGATAGCTCACTTTGAAAATATTACTGACTATTTAAAGACATTCTAGAAAAAGGCAGTATTTATCAAATTAATTATTTGTAAGAACTTCTGTCCTCTCACAAATCTTGACATTTTCATTGAAATCACTATTATTGATTTTCCCTTTTTTCCAGCCCTAACAAGAATGAGAGATGAACTGTAACATAAAGTCACTTCTCTGAGTTGGTTACACTGCTGCAGTATGTTAGATATTTCGAAAAACCTTGCTAATGATACATACTCTTTCCAAGAGAAAAATGCTCACTTTAAAGTTCTGTGCTCAAAGGCCTTTAAAAAAAAGAAGAGCCTTTTTTTCCCCTCTTATTTGCAATGCTGTCATGACACCGGTGGGAAACTCTTAGGAAACTTCTCAGATCTTCCACATTTATTTCAGTTTAGATCCTCGTCTCATAAAATACAGCGAAAAGTTCTTGGGCAGTTTATAGTACTATTAAAACCTGAAATAACTTTATTATTCATTCAATCTCCTCCATTATTTATCCCTCTTGATTTGAAAGTAGGACTCACAACTGCAGCACTAGGAGTTTGTTGCGAGTCCCTGGAACGCAGCCCTACCGCAATTAGCCATTGATCCAGCTGCTCGTACCATGACGAGGGAATGCAAACTCCCTCCTCCTGCAGGCTACAGCTCCATAGAGAAACCCTTCAACATCACAGGCTTCTACCACTACATTTCTTAACTTAATAAACCTCATCAGCTCAGAGCTAAGTTCTTAAACTGCATGAGATATATATACTTTCAATCATAAGAAAGTAGGGTGGGGTTTTTTTCCATCATGAACTTATTCAGGTTTTCTGCATGTGCAGATTATTTTAAATTTTTTTTTTTGCCAGCTTTTGGTAACATGACCTTGCATATACTTACACCGATGCAACAAGATTTCTCATGCAGAACTAGATGCATGTTAAGTATGTTTTGGTTTGTTATTTGCTCCAAAATGCTTTTACTGTCTTGAGTAAAACCTCACTAAGGTGTGACAGACCCGTGGCAAATATTCACATTTTATGAATGAGGTTACTGAACTTGTAGAAAGGAAGAAATCAAAGGCAGTACTGCAAAATTTATAGCACTTGGTGAATATGACAGATGTCACTTTACTTTAATTATTGATGACAGTATTTCAGCCTATGTTTGTTAACATAAAAGAGTATGAAAGCAGACCACTTCACAGTACCCAGCTGCTAAGAGGTCGCTAGGAAGTGCTAGGAGACATAAAGATTTTAGCAGCACTTTGTAGGAAGTGCATTGACTTCAATGCTTTGTTATCCCTCCAGTTTTATCTATAACTACTGGAAAAAGACAACGAGTTTCCTCCCAGTATCCATTTTGACTGGAAACAGCAAGCAAGTAATGGGCATTACACCTATGACATAAAGAGTCCAGGTAAGCCACTTTCTGTACCTGTGAGATGCTTATACCACAGCTTATCATTACTACATTGCAAACCAGTAGCCAAAACCATAATTCGTACCTTCACCACCCTTTGGACTGATGCACAGATCTACCCACAGCAGCAGGATTACAAGGCAATAGCCACCTTCAGATGCTTATAACGGATTTTGGAGCCCAGTTCTCTACCCAATTTTTCAGTTTTGTCTCCAATTTGTATTTGACAGGCATGACATAAACAGGTTGATTACTCAAAATGTCACATCTTTCTGTGATTAACTGTGATACTTTAACTATATATATATAACACAATTTCTGTTTAATACATAGTACTTAATTTTTTCCTTGTTAAAAAGTATTCAACTGGCTTTGATTACACTCGGGAGAATGGAGAAGTGAAAAAACATATTGTTTGCCTGAGGCCTTGAGTGGAAAGAAAAGGTTTCACTGCTCAGGGATCACTCTTCTGTGACTTTAAAACGTCTCATACTCCCGATCCTAGACTGAAATCCACTGCTCACTTCTTATAAATGAAGTGTGATCCCCAAGTACTCTGTATCAACTAAATGAAAACCAGGCAGGCAACCAATATACAAGTAGTTCACTCCTTGACCTATAAAAGTAGTTCACTCTTTGACCTTACATTCGTGGTAGATGTGTTTATGTATTTACGCTTAGTGGCTCAGGGAGGAAATACCCACCTTATGATGTAATACATACATATGTTTGCATTTATATTGTTTTAAATAATGATGTAATATCACAGTCCCTCAGGAACCTCACCTTAATTTCATACCTAACAAAATTGGCTTCTGTAAGTCTCTCTTTTCCAGCTCCAACTCCCGTGCTGGGCTAAAACAGGTTATGCCTCTGCAGGTTTGTTTCCTCTTTAAGGACGCTCACCTCATACCCTTCTTCTGAGCCCGAAGACCCTTAGCGGAGACCCTGGTCCCCACAGGGCTGGGGGGGAGGGAAGGGGGGAGAGGTGTCGGCAGCAGCCACCGTGGGGTAGGAACCGAAAGCGAACAGAGTGCGCGAGACCCCCTCAGAGACAAGGTTGCCTGGGACCAGGCCGCTGGCCGGGACCCGCCGGAGGGAGCATCCGGCCCTTCTGCTAGCGGCGGACACGGCGTTTCTTTCACGGCAGTGCCGGGCTGCGGCAGAGTAGCCGCGTTCGACCTCGAGAGAGAAGGAAAACCCACCACAAGAGTAGAAGGGGGGGGGGGGGGGGGGGGAAAAA
>JANIJG010012900.1:314754-349624 GCA_024611175.1 Megaceryle torquata | reverse complement strand
AGCACCGCGGGAGCGGCGCGGCGGGGGCGGACGGCCGCGGGCGGAACCAGAGGGCAAGACGAACACACCGAGGGGGGGGGGGGGGGGGGTGGGGGGGGTGTGAAGAGAAAAAATAGGCGGGACTAAGGCCGTGGGCCGCGCGCCGATTTCCCAGACGGCGGCAGTTCTCTGCCGCGTCCGGCGGCCCGCCCCCCGCCGAGCGGAACCAATGGCCGCTGCCGGCGGCGGCCAATCGGCGGCGGCGCGCGGAGCTCCCCGGCAAAGTGGCGGCGCTGGCGGGTGGATGGATGCGGTACCGTCGCCGCCGCGCTCGCCATGCCCGGTAGCCGGCGGAAGGGGCCCAACCTCAACCCCGCCGCTCTAAGGAGGCGGGGCGGCGGCGAGGAGCAGCTCCCCGGGCAGCAGCCGGCGGAGCCTCCTGAGGAGGAGGTGACGGCGGCGGCGGCCGGCGGCGAGGGCCGAGGCCTACCCGCGGAGGAGGTGCCGGGAGCGCCCCTGCCGTCGCCGTCGCGGGAAGCGGCGGTGCGAGGCGCTGCAGGTACGGCGGGAGCGGCCCCTGGGGTCCCGCGCAGGCCCCGTGGCGGAAGGGGCCTTGCCTTGCCCTGTCCTGCCCTGCCCTGCATTACCCTGCCCTCTCCGCCACCCCTGAGCTTCGGGGAAGGCGCGGCCGGCCGGCCTGCAAGGAGGGGGTCGGTGGGGTGTAATCCCCCACTATCCCCGTCCGTGTGAGCGGGGAAGGAGCTCTTGTCAAGGAGTAAAGAAGACCATCTTCTCGCGGCAGAGGCTTAGAATTGGCTGAGGACGCTCATCCACTCAAGGGAACGATATAACCTGGGCGGGCTAAGTGTTTTAAGTGCAAAGCATCTCCCAGGATGCTTCTCATGTAGCAATTGCATCTTTTAAAATTGTTTCTCTAGGCTTCCACATCTGCAACGCCGTTTCTAAAGGGCAGGGGTGACTAGTTGAGCTTCACATAGTGCATTCAGTTCACTTACTGATTGGAGACAGCTGCAAGCTGGTTTTGAATAACTGCACTCTTAATGGGCCTAGCTTAACAGGCCCAGTGGAAAAAGTATAGACAGAAGTAGGTTGTGGCCCAGAACAATTTGGGAGCCCATTAAAATTGTGGCCCCAGTCAGAGTCTAGGTGGAAGACAAGGAGAAAGCAAGAATACAAAGTTTTCAGTCATATAAGTATACCTAGTTTTTCTCTTAATGTAAGCTGAAGTTAGTATTCATATTCTCTCCTGCAGTAGGAGACTTGACAGTTCTCATCCTTAGCCATCAGATGCTGAGGATGTAGCTGTCAGCATCTTGGAATGCTGTTATTTCTGTGGTGACATAACTGACAGAGTCATATTCTGCATAGTTGTGAACAATGTTCCCGTTGCAAGTAAAGGAATGTTGATGAGTATGATCTAGATTTTTATTCTTATAAGTTCCTAAAGCATCCTCTTTGTGCCTTATCCTGTGGTGCATTCTGCTATTTTGGCATTTTATCTGTTGTTTTTTAATAAGGATCATCTTTCTTTCAGAATCATGTTTACATAAAACTCCCAAGAGATCACTGAGTAGGAAATCCCGAATACCCACTTTCAGCTCTCCTGTTAATGACACTGATATACAGCAAGAAATCTTTTGGGATCCTCATTCACCAATTGCACGCAGCCTAGGTAAAAAAAAAAAAACAAAACAACAAAGTTACCAAATTTATTGAAAAAAAAGTCCTTTTCTATTATCGTGGTTATTTTGTTTGGTTTTATTTTTATTAAAACTCCAAAAATTGTTCCATATGGTGCTGAATCGAGTTTCGATTTTAACACATAGGTCTGAATTATTTGAGATATACTGCACTTTATAAATTGAATTGGTTTTGCATCTTTTAAGGATTTTGTTTGTTTTGTTTCCCTAGGCAATGGGAAAAGCAAACCGTCTGGCAGTAGACGCACAGTAGAAATTTCAGAAATCGTTAATCGTATTGCTCCTCAGGTAATTGTTACTTTCTAAACCAAGGCTTTGCATATGCCATAACCAGACACAACAGCATTAGAGCCTTAGTGAAGGCTCAGCCTTAGTGAAGGCCTGACTTTAGTTACAGTATCTCAAAGAACTGGGTGTGTAGAAAACTAGGATCTTATTCATAAAACTGGATCAAATGAAAATTGATAGCATGGTGTTTGACTGGTTACTCTTAGGAGTAACTGATGCTGTAAAAAGGGATGTATTAAGACAGTGAATTTGCAGCAGCTCTATTTTAGAAAGTTTTATTTTCAGAATACAAGTTATTGCTGCTGGTTTTAGGAATACTGTTGTGTTTTTTATCCTTTTTCCCCTTAAAAAGTAAGCATTTCTTCACATTGAACTTACTTGGCAGTTGTTTTTAAGCATTTTGACTGGTCTTGACTGACTGCTGAAGTATGAGAACGAGACTCGGATGAGAGAGAGACCCCACAATAACATAAACACAGTAATGCTGCTTCATGACTACATAATTTGCCTCTTTACCCTGAGACCCATGCTCTGGGTATTTCCCTCTTGCTGTGAACCCAGTGTCCACAGCCTGAAACGTGAAAGTAAGAGTGTTGGCTTATTGTTTGCTTTTTTCATTAAGTGCAGGAAGAGAATATGTTATTCCTGCAACAGTTCTGTAGTATTTAGCTTACAAAACATTCCCTATTTGGCAGAGCCATTTAAAACTTATTCACTGTTTTATATAGTTGTGAGAAAGGGTACTTAAGAATTGGAAAATCCTTGATAAGGAATGCCACTTCCTTCCCTTAAAATGATTACAGCCCTGGCATAAATGCAAATAATACCATGATTTGCAAATATCTGTTGCTCATGTTCTTTTTTTTTTTTTCTTAATAACAAAAAGATTTATGTTTATGAAGAAAAGGAAAACCTACCCAAAACTCCCACGGTGGTTAGTAAAGTTGGGGGTTTTTTGTTGGCTTAGTGGCAGTGGTTTTTTTCACATGCCATGGTTCTGGCCCTCTAGGCAATTTACCATTACAGTATTATGGCTCTTAGATTTCAGAACTCAAATCCAAGCCTGAACTTTGAAGCTCTGAAATAACTTCAGTTAGTTTCTAAATTTCATTTATTCCTGTTTAAAGGCTCTTTGTATAATTGAGCTGTAACGGAAGAAGTGAGACTTATTTATCTTTTTTCCTGGAATTCTTTTAAATTCTCTGATCTGTTAATGCTGCTTTCAATGGATAAGGACAGTGCATCTCAACTAGCTCCTTAGTACACTAAACTAGATCACAGCTTGTAATGTGACTATTGCAGATTATATGTAAACCTGAGGTAAACAAAAGCATTAGATTTGTGGCCCAAAGTGAAAAATCAGCTATTTTAATTGAAGTTCCTGGTTTACTTCAATTATAATTAGAGTCCTGCAACTATCGATAGACAATGTCACAGAGATCTCGCTTAGCTGCTACTGGTTTACCTCCTATCTTTGGCTTTCAACACAGTTCATCCAGTTTAATTGGTTTATAAACTAATGCAAGGTGTGTGTCTAGCCCTATCTTTGTCTGAAATAAAATTGCTAAGCATTATAAATCTAATCATTCAGGGTGAAAAGGCAGCCTGTAATGAAGGCTCCCTTTTAGGGACGTGGATTGGTGAGGATGCTATTCCCTGTACACCTGGAGCAGTAAAAGTGCGAGCTAGGACCAAGTTAAGTTGTACCAGGTAAGATACAGTTTTGTCTTGCCCAGCACAGCTGGGCTTTCCTGAGAAAGGGTATGTGGTGGTCTTTTATGTATAGTGACCCATGAAATTGTACATTAGCATGAAGAATGCTTTTAACTTTGGGCTTGTTATCTGTTCTTAATGGGGTAATTCTTGGGAAATATCAAATAGATGGCGTGCTGACTGCACAGTGAAAGTGGTGGGATTCAGTCATACTCTGTAGTTGTTAAGCTAGAGAATGAACAGCTCATACAGTTATGATATTGAGCTTGGCTAAACTTTCCTAGTAGGTCTGATTTTTTTCTTTTCTGTTTTGTTGTTTGTTTGTTCGTTGTTGTTTTGTTTTTGGTTTTTTTTTTAATCCAGAGATCTTAAAATAAAAAATCCCGATGAGGAACTCATGAAATTGGCTAAGGAATTTGATAAAAATTTAGTAGAACTAGATGCTGTTCAGGAACAAGAGAAGCTTGGTCATGACTTGATTCAGACTGCCTCAGAGGCTTTAAATAATTTTAAAGATGAAGTAAATATGAAGAACCTGAAATCGCTCCTTGGTGAAGCTTCCGAAACACATCTTGCTCTGTCCCTGAAACCAGTTGGACAGAGCACTGGCATCCCTGCTGCAGAGCCCTGTCACTCTAGCAGTCAAAAGTCTATAGACCTTGAGGCAGAAATAGCCCTTCATGCTCTTTTTGACTGCTCAACCCAGAAGTGTAGTGGACAGCTGAGCCAAGGCCTATCAGGTATTTCTTTAAACAATAGTGTCCATGAAAATAAAGGCACTTTGGAGGAAGAACACCTTCCTGAGCAAATTAAAGACAATCAATGTGGTAATTCAGAGGCATATCAAAAAGATACTCTGTGTGCACTAGTAAGTGTGAGCAAGACTTTTCCAAAACCTGATACTCGTATGTTGGCAAAAAAAAATCCTTCTTCTTTGAAGGCACAATTGGCAGTCTCCAGTAAGCTTGATGGAGTAATTGATGATGACTTTGATGACTGGGATACAGATTTTTTGGCAGATGAGTCTTTTGTGATGCAAATAACCCAAAATCCTGAATTGGTAAGTACTGAAGAAGAACCACCAGCTCCTACAAATGTGTCAGTGAATGGTTTCAGTGATGCTGGCAGAACAAAGGACAGAAGTAGCTGCAATTCAGTAACCTGTTTGGGGAATATACCCAAATCTAACAGTTTGCAGGTTTTGGCTTTGAAAAATTCTAGTAGAGACACACAAAATGTTGTAAAATCTCTTTCTTTACAAAAGCCATGTAAGAGAGAAAACTCAAAGACAGAGGCCACGGCCTTTCATGGCAAATGTGAAGTTAAGGCAGATAAAACAAGTGCTGTTTGGGAAAGTGCCCAAACCAGGGATTTGAACTATCTTCCTGTTGCAATGCCATCCGAAGTGAAGAATGGAAGTGAAGCTATTCAGCCTAAAAATGATCCTTCCCCTCATTTTCCTTCAAGATCTAATCCTCATAGACAATGGACTGAAAAGTTTGGGAATAACACAAATACTTTCTGTCCACCATCCAGTATTTCTACCAATATGAAACCTCATGATCTAACTAAAATTGTTAACAGAGCTAGCACAAGTCATTTAAATCAAGCTGAAACACCAAAGAAGTGTCCTCTCTCATTTGATGACTGGAATGAACCAAAATTCTCTGATGAGATATTAGATATGTTTTGTGAATCTGATAGCCTTTGGGATGCAAACTGTGAGGATGATGAATTGTTGTATCAGGTGTGTGATGATATAGAAAAGCAGACTCAGAGCCAGGATGTTAAACAAGGAAATGAAAGAGCTAAAACGATACAAGGAGCCAGTATTAATTCCAGACCAAATGCTGGTAACAGCTTCCCAGCATCTAAACAAAGACTGCCTGATCTCTTAGCACAAAAAACAAATGCAAACCAGGATGCTTTCTCACTAAACCATTCCTGTAGGAATTCATCCAAGGTTACACATGGGCTGGCCACATCAGGTCACACAGTGAACTGTAAAAATGTCTCAAGTCCTCTAACTGTGATCTCGGGTCCTTCTATGGAGTGGAAATACACGCTGTCTGAAAACTGCCATCAAGCTGCTTCTGGAGACACTACAAAGACTGTTTTGGGAAAATGGTACAGGTCAAATTCGGTGCCAGCAGGAGAGACTGTTTCAGAAGTGACTCCTGTTAATGCAGTAAACATTTTTAGTAACAAAACATTAGACAACCCAGATCTTTTGTGTAATACAGGAAAGACGCCAAGTAACAGTTCTGGTAACAAAATGTCACTTGTGCCTTCAAAGTTTAAGTTCCGAAAGACTAATAATTCTCAGGGTGCCCTTCATGTAGGGTCTGAAAATCCAGGAGGTCATTCTGCCATTGGAATTACTCTGCAAGGTTTGGAAGGAAGAAAGAATCAGGTGAATGTGACTTTGCACAGCAAGCTTGACAGTAAGAAACCACCTTTCAAGAGGCACCTTTCTGAGTCATTTGTGCTGCCTACATCAGGTATTTATTTTATCACTGTTTGTTCTCTTCCTGTAATCAGAATGTCAGAGAAATGTATGCTGTATTGCAATGTACAAGAGGCTTCGATATGCATCCATTCAGTTTAGGCATTAGTAAATGTTACAATGAGAATTTGGAGTTTATTTTCACCAAAATAAGATTGCCCCAATGCATCTCTTGAATACCTGTAGTTAAGGACTTGTGCTTCCTATTTTCATTCCACTTCTCTGAATACTTTGGACCACTCTCTTTCCACAGACATTCAGAATTGGTAGGATCAAGTATCAGCTGGTGGCATCACCCAGCATACCCTATCCTTAAATTGTTACTTAAAAAATACTACTATTTTCATACATAATAAATGTTGTAGTGTGAATCTGTGCTTTCATTTCATTTTGGAAAACATTCAAACTTAACCATGATTTGTTAAAGCCCCCTTAGTGGTGGGGCAGGAAGAGAAGACAGGTGGTGATAGGGAATGCCAATTTCTTTTTATTATTATACACCTGGAAATTGGAACCTGAAATTATTTGATGCTTCTGAAACCTCAGCCTTTGTTGTTCACTCTGTGGCTAAAGCTGCCAGTGGAACTATTCTTGTGTTATCAGTTGAAACATTAATGTTCCCTCTCATTTAAGGGGGAGGTCAGTCACATTTTTATTCTTGGGCAAATATTCCAAGTACTGGTGTTACTTGCTAGGGATATGCAGAACCAAGCAAGTACCAGTCAGTCTTTTTTTTGACTTGATCTCATGGCTTGGTGAGGTTTTCATCAATATTAATTTTGATAAAACATGCCTTCAGAGCATACTACATCAATCTCAACTCTCAGGAACCACTGTTACAACAATGGGGGGAAGAAAAAATAAAAAATTCCTGCTAGCTATCAGCCAGCATTATTTAAAGAATGAGTATTTTATCGGTATTTCTTCCCCAGCAAAGAAGTAGATAAATGGAAAGTAGCAATTTCAGATCTTAAGGGGAAGGGAGAGATAACTAGTCATTCCGTGGAATGTTCTAGAGAATAAAGGAATGAAAAAGAGCAGCATAGATTGTCTTTACAGATAACAACTGTTCTTATCTTAAATTTTTGGTGAAAAGACATTGCCGTAACAAAGAGATGGATGTTAAGTAAGCCTTTCAAAAACTGAGCTGTAATTTTTCATGGACTTTTTTTGTTGTTGTTTTTAAAGAAGTAAAGAGACCCTTTGTTTTATTTATCTGGTTTGAAAGACTACTTATTAAAAATACAGTCATTGGAAGTCAGTGTATAAAACTGGTAACATTTCTTGACATGTGCAGGGAGTGTTCCTGTTGGTTCCAGTGAGGTCAGGATTTTATTGTATGGGAATTTATAGTTCTGTAACACAACACATAAAATATTACGCTTAGCTATCATGTTCTTGTCTCCTTTGCCAATTTTTATTGCTACTTTTGACCTTTTTTTCAACCTTTCTGGTTTTATTTGTGTGACACCTGTACTGTATCTGACCCCAGTGTCTATACCATCTCTGTGCCCATATCTCTGCCTAACTCACTAAATTGGAGAGCCCTTTTCAGTCTGATAGCCTTCATTTTCTTAACACATTGCCATCTCCTATGTTGACTCCTGATGTCACAAGGTTCACATGAAGGGCAGCCAAGTAAAATTTCCTTGAAGCAAACGTCTGCATTCTGTTTTTTTCATTGGGAGGTAGTAATCGGTAGCACTACAAAGGTCATGCATCTTAGCCCCCTTCCTGCCTTGGGGACAGGATAGATGAGCCATTTTTAACTTGGGTGCCTAGTATGTCAAAATAGTGTGCTCTTGCTGTAGATCTTCAAACACTGAAAACAGGTAAGTTAAAATTCATATTGAACAAACTTGAAGGCTCCTA
The DNA here is from genome assembly GCA_024611175.1 of Megaceryle torquata. Lineage (NCBI taxonomy): Eukaryota > Metazoa > Chordata > Aves > Coraciiformes > Cerylidae > Megaceryle > Megaceryle torquata. Next base: position 341,545 of record JANIJG010012900.1, on the reverse strand, counting down.
ATAGATGTTCTTTATTTACAGTGTCTGTGGTGGAACAGAAAAATAGGAAATGTTCTCAAGAAGAGATTGAAAGGAAAAAACAAGAAGCTCTTGCACGAAGAAAATCCAGAATGCAGGCATTCGTTAAAGATGCTTGAATTTGGAGTTTATTTTGTCTGTGGAGTACGTTTCTGGGAGGGGAAATACTGTAATGCTGGAAGACACTTTTTAAACTCAGTTCACAGCTACTGATGGCACCCTTTCTCCATCTCTCAATTTAGAAAAATCTTGACCTTACAGTTCTGTAACTCATACTTGGGTGGCATTTAGTCCTAATTAAAACCTACCCGTTCTAAATGTGTAGTCCCAGGCTACCTTCAGCACACTGAAAATTGTAGTGAGTTCACATACTGTTAGGTGTTGAAAGTGGATAGTCTGAAAATCATTAGAGCATGAAAGCAATTGCATACACAAATAAGTGGAAGATGTCAGAAACAGACTGTATGTGTTTGAGCCACATTTATAGCAAATATTTTAATCTAGAAGAAGACTCAAGTACATGCAGACTAAGAAATACTAATGTTTACTCTTAGGTAAAAGAAAGTTTTTAAGTTTTGGTTTAAAGAAAGTACGATCTGTAAAACATCAGAAAACTAATGGAAATTAACAGGATTTGGACAGCATGCTCCGTTTGTCTCCATTAAGGTAAGCACTGTACATAGTGAAGGAATAATTTCAGTTTCATAAGGTGAAAAAGCATCCTGGAAAGGACTTTCTGTTTGTTTGTTTGTTAATTCTCTTCATGAAGAATTGGACCGCCTTTTTCTAAACGTGCATTACTGAGCTAATTAAAAAAGCTAGCCTGTGTCATTTCACCAAACCATGAGCAATTTAAACTACATCAGGTGGAATCCCAACACCTACGATTCAGTTTAGCCTTCTGGGTTATACATATTTTTTTCAAACTAAAGGCTGTTAAAACATAAAAATGCAATGTCATGTCAGCTTAACAGGGTCTGATAGAATTCTTGATGTGATAGGTGAGTGCAGAGCTCAAACTTCAAAAAACTGCCTGTGGGTAAGCTGCAAGATATTTTTCAACTGAAAAATGCTTATATGTAAACATGTGATGCTATGAAAAGTGACTGTAATTTTTCTTTGTAAATAAATAACTTTGAAATGTTCCAGAGCTTAGAGAAAGCTTTTGTACTATGTGCCATCTTTGTAACTCCTAAAAATGTAAGTATTGTTTATTTGTAAATCAACATTAAAACTTTTTTTTACATTTTTCTAGTCTGTTCTGAAAAATACTGTACTGCAGAAACTGGTGAGTTGGAGGGAGTGAAATGGGAATTTCATATGGACTTTACCTGAAATCTTGGAAATTTCCCAGTTATTCCTTGCCTCAGTTTTTCTACCTATATAGCAGTGACAAACTGCTTCCTTGATCCATTTAAACTAGAAATCATGGGTGGAGGAACTGGTTGACAAATGTCAACACCAAATAGGGGCTGTTGTGAACACTTTATTTACACTGAGGACATAGTTTGAGCTATGTATCTGAAGGATATGCTTGTTTTTGTGGTGTTGTAGGGAAATCTAAACTGTTGGGTATCTTGCCAGATGCATTACTGGCCAAGAAAGTGGCAATGAAAATAAGGCTTCTACTATCGCTATTAAATGTGAGAGTTACAAAATTGGCTTTTAAGGTACTGAGATAAAAGTTAGACTTTTGCTAGCACAGTGTTCAGCTTATCGACCCTTCCCCGGGATAATTCTCTAGAAATAACTCTGTAAACTAACCAGGATCATTTCTGTTTTCAAGAGTAATATGGTTAATTATACTTCTGATTCGTGAAGATGAGGTAACTAGGAAGGAAGGAACCGTTGTGAGTGCTGGACAGCATCTTTTTTTAGGAAGGTGTCCATTCTCTGATGTGAATGAACTAACTTTTACTTAGGTTTGACATGGGGATAAACAGTTGATACATATGAAATACCAAGGCTAAGCACATTGTGGCTAGCCAAGCTCAGCACATAAAGTGATACACCCCAATTCCTGCCACTGTGTCTCCTAGAGCAAACTCAGAAGTTTAGTACCAGATTTTCTCAGCACCCAGGGTAGAAAGGTCTCCATTGGTTTCATCCTGAGAGCAGGGTAAGAATATACCAGCTCATCCTTTAACACAAGCAGCTAACCAACCATCCTGCCACCTAAGACTGTCTAGTAAGAGCTTGATGTATGACAAGGGGAATTCTGTTGCCAGGAAGACTGCAGCAAGACAAACTTTGTAATTGGAGAAAGACAAACTACTTTTTGACCAATTACTGTCACTTACTTACCCAAGTACTTCTTCCTATGTGCTCTTCAGCCAGATCTAAAGGATCTGCTGATCAGTGAGTGTGAAACATGCTAATTTTGACAGTTTACAACAAATGCATCCATTGCCCTCCCCTATTAAACTAATAACAGAGGGACTTATTTTGGTTTTAATTTTACTTTTCATAAATACCACTTAGCATAGATATTACACTTCAAGGCTTGTAATTAGGTTTGTGGTTTGTTTTGTTTTTTTTCTTAAACAGTTTCCAAATAGAAATCACAAGTTCTTGGGTTCATGGTCTCTTAGACTGATGTCAAGACAAATGACCAATGACAAACGACAGTTTCTGGTCGTACCCAAATCATCCCCAAATGCCCTACAGTTAAAATATCTCCATTAACAAATAGAATAAAGGTACTTCTTTTTTGTGACTTGATGCTCTTAAAGAAGTAAGCTATTGTGTTCAAATTAAACCACTCCTGTACCATTTTTATTAGGCACATTTGGAAAAAAGTGGAAAGTTTAGAACAATACATTAATCCCATCTAGTATCACTGGTGGAGTCAATGGAGGCAGAATATAATCATTAGGATTCAGAGAGAGGAACCAAAGAGAACAACTACAATATTCAAAATAAAATTCCACAAGGTAAGAATTCCTGTCTTAAAAAAAAAAAAAAAAAAATCCATTCATATTGGTTGGTCAGAACCATTCAAAAATTGTAGAAAAAATCTAGTGAAAAAACCCTGTGTATATATTTATACATATATTTAAAGACTACCCACCACAGATCTGTTTTCTTGCGAGTGCCCACGGTCTAAGTCAGTGCTAGTCTTGCCCTTCACCTCTTCCTACTATGCTGCAAACAGCTTCAGAAAGCAGATGAGAAGAGCAGAAGCTGCAGCCCTACTCCTTACTCTCAAGCTATCTTCCCTCTCTTTGTCACTGAGGAAGGAAGTTGAGCGTTAGCCTCCTGACCCCTCAGATTTTACAGGTGATGCTCAGCATCCCTCAAGCTTCTTTGGTAGGCTCTTGGTGACTCCCTGAGACTGCATGTGCTGCAATGAGGCAGTGTCTTGTCTGGCTTGCAGTAGACAACAGATCTTCATTAGGAAAGGATCTACATCTTTTTAATTAATTAATACACATGTACACATAGGAAGTTTAGTATTTCAATAGCTGACATTTCACTACAAAGCCACATCTTCCTTCAGGCAAAAAAAGACCTATACAAATAGTAACAACAGTCTTAAATATATTCTAAATTAAATTATGACTGTCATGTTTCATTACAAATTAATTTATGACTGTTTGCTTAAGCACTCATCTTCGTTTCATTCAGAGCATAGTAATTTTTTACGTGAGCTGAGCAATCAGTGATCTGAAGTTTAAATGTAAATGGAATTCCCGGATGTCCCCATACCTGAATATAATTTTAATTCCACAGATATTGACACATTTCACGAGTGATGCTACATGTTGAAACCTGAGGATTATCTTTTTGAAGTACAACCTGTGGTGGCTTTTTTGTGGTGTTTTGTTTTGTTTTTTTTTCTCTTGTAGGAAAGGCAGATATGCTCAGGTAAAGATCTGTTCATCATTATTCTCCTCTGTATCTAAAATTATGTGTTGTGGGATATACATACATACATTCACACCCTTCTAGTTCATGCTGGTGAGGGATCATTTAAAGCATTTGAGAAATTTAGTATTGCTAGGTATTTATTGTATTACTTGTATGAGATATTTAAAGGGGCCAGCAGCTCTTAAAATTTTGGCCTATAAGGCACAATCTTGGAGCTGCAGTTCAGGAATAGCAATGTAATCTTATCCTGCATGTACCACTTATTACATCTAGACCTTTATACCCAGAGGAATAACGTAGATGAATTCATTGATTATATCTTTTTAAGCCTAAAAAGAGCTACAATTTGTCAGGGAAGAATAGCTGGAAGCAACAGATAGTGACCTAAATAGTAGAATTCCAAAGATAAAATAGAAGAAAATGAACACAAATGCTTCATTGTTTGAGAGCTGTATTGTCTGCAACACACTCCAGTGAACCCAGTGTTTGTGGAAGAGGCCAAGGCAGATATAATCTGTGGAGCTAAAAATGACAGCCTGAGTAAGTAGCCATCAAAGATGAAGCTGGGAAGACTCTGGTAATTGTGCTGTAAATCATAACTGCAATATTTGTTCAAAGCTCTGGTTACTATGCATACGGGTGTTTCTATCAGAATAGTCAGAAAATTCCTGCCTCATAAAACACTTAAGGATATCTAATGTACTGTTCTTGTGGAACTAAATATAAATTTCTGTGACTATTGTCTGGGTGTAATGTCAGGATGGTAGCTAGCAAACCATTAAGGGCCTGATTCTACTCTTGCAGCAATTTCCTTAAAGCACTGGAGCTAATGGAGTGACTCAGATGAATCAAGAATCAAGCCCATGCATTTCATTATTGTAAGTAGTTCTTGTCCTTAGCACATAAATCTAGTAAAACAGCATTGCATTTATCAGAAATTGTTATTGTTTATGCAGATTTTTTGGGGAAAAGGTTGCATTTACACATACCTTTTAAAAGCTTCAGTTAACAGCTTTCACCTCAAGCACTGTAGTTAACAGAGGTGAGGAGAGGACTACGGGATTTATAGATTTCCTACTTAATGAGGTTGTCTGCTCTTTGCAGCTTGTCCTCACTAAAGAAAAAACTTGATTCAGGTTTTAACCCTGGGAAATTAGGACCCATGTAGACATGGGAATGAAGCTTTGCATGTACCACTACACTCCCCATGAAGAGAAGATGTCAAAAGACATTCTATTGTTATGCTGAGCATAGCAATTTAGATTTTGGGTAAATTTTTTTTTTTTTTTTGGCATGTTGGGCAAGTTTTGCAAAATAAGGGCTATAGGGCTGAGTGTCTAAGGACGTTTAAGCAGCCGGAGAAGCTACTCATGAGAAGTTATATTGGTGATTCACCATGGTATGAAAAAGAGCTGGATCAATAGTTGTTTGTTTAAAAAATCCCACTTCACTGCACCTTTAGGTGTTAGAGACCTGCAGAAAGCTGAACCTCAGTGAGAAATAAAATAGACATAATGAGAGAAGGAAAAATGTGTTCTCCAAGGCTTACCTAACACTTCAGAAACATTTTAGTAGATGAAGTGTTAACACTTCCTTCCCTGATAACGATTTGCAAAGGACTATTTTTTGGGTGGTTTTTTTTGTTCTGTTTTGTTTTATTTTGTTTTAAATTGGCTCTTGTGTTCTCCAGCAAAAAACTGAAAGATATGCTTAGGAATATCACAAATTTGAATTCCTGTCTTCCTGGTTGCTTCTGATAGGCCACACTGTACCTGGATAGGACCAGATGGTTTTCTTAAACCCTAATGCTGTAAATAAAGATGACATTAACCCTAATAACTGCTTTGTTATTGAACCTCATTAGGTGTTAGTGTGAATAAATGAAACTCAAATCTATAAAATTATTATGTTTTCCAGATCACTTGCTCAATTTTCAGCACAGTGAGTTGTGTGACTTCAGTGCAAGCCAGAAATGGCAGTCAAACCAGCAAAGACCTCTATTTCCAACATAAAACATCTGAATATCCCAGAAGATTTTCTGTTTATTTTTAACGCCAGATATCCAAGCAATAGCAAGGAAGATAAAAAAAAAGCGGTGCTCATTTATGTGCTGGGGGTTAAGTCTCACAGACTCGTTTTCTCCAAGGGCACAAAGGCCGACATAGGCCCTTCACAGAAGACTGCCATCCAAATGTCATATGGGCTTCTGTGAAACTTCTCAGGGCTTTTTTCCTCTCCCTCCCTTGGTAAGTGTAATCCATCAATGTCTGACGTGGTGGTTACGCATGCTCTGTAGATCTAACTAGGAATCATGTCCTGTTCAGGCTTCCACAATGACCAGACTCCTGCTCCTTTGTGGGAGACTGGATCTATCTACTGAGTTTCAAATTTACATCTACTTTTAGTCAGATCTTTAACTCAGATATTTTCTAAGGTATAAGTCACTCACTTCTGACGTTTCAGGATCCCAAGTTTGATGTTTTAAAGCTGTTACCATCTGTGATCTGTGGATGTGGGGGGCAATACTTGGACTGCTTCTAAAGGATGGATGGGATGAGAACAGCAAGTTTTTATATGCTATACAGCAATCTATGTATGTGAAATTTCTGAAAGGCTCCACATCACTGATGAAAAGCTTCTAGAGATCAAGAAAGTTTGAATACACTACATTAGAGTGTCAAATCTTGACGATATAACGCATTAAAAAGAGTCTGCCCAAGTAACAGTTTTCTAATAGATAACCACAGAGATATGAAGAAAAGTTGGAGGACAGGCTGTATAGAAAGAGTTATGGAGGTGAATGGAATGAAATTGGAAGATGGTTTAAGATAATGTCAATGGGTGTAGACCAGAGAAAGACAGACCCTTCTTCATTTTCTTGAGAAAGTTTGAGGCACCAATGAAACTACATAAACCAGCTGTTAGTTATAAAAATGTCAGGCAAGCATACATTTGGGAAGTGGAGAGATTCAAACATTCATGAAAGGGCAAGAGAGGTTCTCGGAAGACATGTTGGATATATTTGTCATCTCAGCAATCTGCTTGTCTGTGTTCCAGAAAAAAAAACACAAGCAGTTTTGTGAGTACTGAAAGTAATCAAGCCCGATTTCCTACAGACTAATTAATGGAGTTTCTAAAAGACGGAAATTCCAATTGAAACTTTTTTGGTTGAGTCCCACAGCGTGACAATCCAGTGTGGATTCTCTAGGGACTAATAGGAATGAATGGACACCTGAGCTCTCCTGCAGATTTCTTGAGACTTTCTCCTCCTCCTTCCCACTCAGTTTCATCAAACTTCTGAAAAATACCATTATTTTTTAGATGCCCTGAAGGGCTGACCCTTCTCTCTCCCAGTCTACTCAGCGTAATTTCCCCATCCCCATCAATTTAATGCTAGTGTTGTACCCATGATGGCTTGAGCCACTATGAGAAAAGATTACTTTTGTCCTCCAAACCTGCCTAATTTTTCTTATTCATGGGAAGTCTTGTGGTTCACTAATTAATAAGTAATTTGATGTTATTTCTGACCTAGGAATAAGAGAAAATGGAAAAGGGCCTGGGACTTTCATTCCTTGAAAAGCCTTGTGTGCGACCTTGTGCTCTTCTTGATGTTGTTATCAGTCAGCTGCCTTGCTGCTGACAGAAGCCACCACCAGTCTGCCTGCTCATAACAGCTAAAACCATTGGTCCTGCCCTGTTATATATAGGTATGAATATTTTAATTAATTTTCTATACAAGAATATTTATCAGCTAAAATCAAGAAGTAAATCTATTTTAAAATGAAGCTATCTTCAATATTTACTGCAACTTAATGACAACTTTAGACAAGAATTTAATTACGTGGAGTCAGCATGCTATATATATTGTAGGGATGTACCATGGGACTTATTTTAAAGTGTAATTTAGAGCATAACTTTTAGACTGCTCCTCAATATGATCTTAAATCAAAATATTTCCACTGATGGAGCACATTCTTCAAAACTGATTACAAAAGTAGCCACAGTACTAATGGAGGCTCACTGTAATTTTATGTGTTATGGTACAACTGACTTGCAAAAACACTCTTGGGAAGTTGTCCTGTAAGTTATTATCTTTAAAGCTAAAAACTGCTAGGGAGATATTTTTTCATGGGGACCTATTTTTTCCCCACAGCATTACCTAGAAATACATCTTTCTGTTGGAAGGTTTTGTATCCCTTGCAATTCACACACCACATCTAGGAAATGCACTGAAATATCGTGCTGTGCTTTGCAGAAACAGCTTTCCCTGAGGAGTAGACAACAGACAAGGACTGAGGAGACAGAGCTTTTCCTTCCTCCTGCTCACTGCTGGATTTGTGCACACTGATCTCAAGGAGGTTTACAAATGCCAGTAAGGGTTTCCTTGTTCAACCTATTTTTTGCTGGCACTGCTCGTGGTGTGGCGGGGAGAGGGAAGTGTTATGAAATGTCTGTATTTCAGAGCCTTGCCATGAAAATGGCACACAATCTTTGTGGCACAGCTGCATCCCACCACAGGGAGATGTGAATTACCTCTGTGAATGCACAGAAACTGGCTGTGTTTAACAGGCTAGCCACACAGCTGAATTTCTAGTGACAAAGACATTATTTGACTCGAATGAGAAAGAACTGTTGTTGCTCTGTGACAGTACCTTAGGCCTTGCCTACATCAAGCTGCTGTTCAACTGTTTAACAAACTTCCTTCAATAAAAGAGTGGCCAACACCATTCCCTGACTAAACAATTTCTAGGAGAAAAAGTAGATAAGTCAGCACAACACTCTTGGGTAGATGAGGAGCTAGGTTTATTCCAGGATGTAACTGTTGCAAGACACAGACAATGAATGAAACAGGCTATGCCTAAACACAGAGGGAGTTTTTCACTTCCTAATTATCCTGAGTGGACATTATTTGTAGATCTTCATTTAGGTAAAAATAGTAGATTGCTATGGCACCATTCTATTGTAAGGTTATGCCAGACATATGCTCAAGGATGCTTCTACTTTACAGATGGGCATGCTATCTCCTAACTGCTCCAAAGGCATCTAAAGAAAGATTTACACCCAGACAGTGCTGTAACAGCTCCACAGGAACTCTAACTAGCCGTGAGTAAATAAGGCCCATAATCAAAACCGCTGAGCAGCACCTCAGCTGGTGTAAATTGTCACAGCTCCTTTGTGGAGCTGGGAACACTTTACACAACTAGAGGATTTGTTCCTCCGAATGCAAAGAACATCAACCTCCAATACATAAAATGTCCTTGCACAGAAGGAACACGTAAACTTTCTTTTGAGCTCAGTGGGAAACCTGTGATTTATCACCCCGGCCCCACAGATGTGCTTCACCTTTTATTGGTCAAGATGGGTATTTGCAATGGTCCGCCAGGTAACAGAGAGGTGCCATTTTAAGTTCCTTTCTCAGATATATTCTAAATGTGTCTGGAAAAATTGACTGGCAGCTGGAAGTGCATTGGTTAAGCCACACATTTTCAATGCTTTTTGATAAATACAGGACTGTGTGGCCATCCACTGATGTGCTGAAGGGGTCATGAGGCTTGATTAGCCCTGATGGGCTCAGAGGCCAGGAATTTGCAGTAATGAACTCACACTTATGCAGAATCATATAAATGTATCCAAATCAATTTTGTGATGGAGAGGGCAGGACTAGACCCTGTCTGCCAAGCAACAGCCAGCTGGGCCTGTTGTCAGCACACAGCTGTGAGAAAGGAAAACACAAACTTTGTGCCACAGAGCCCCAGTGGAGGGATGGTGGTCACCTTCACATTTTCTAGACTGTGGAGAAGACTTGAACTAAGACAGAGGTCAAAGCTGTCTCAGAACTGAAGGGTTTCCAAAGGAAAATCTTCCGTATCACACTCTGGAAGAAGTACCTATCAGCACAATACTTGGCTTACAGGACAAGAAAGGTGAGACAGGGAGGTCGTGCAGTGACTCCAAGCATTTCATGTGATTTGGTTTCTGGTAGAGGGGGAGTTTTGGTCACCATAAAGGTCGTGGCACGCTGTTACATGAAAGAAGGCTGGAGATCGAGATCTGGATCCTTCCATTCATTTTTTCTGTAGATCTCAACAGTTAAAACACTTCAGCTCTAGGCCTTGTCCAAACTATATCCTGACAAATTATGGTCCTGGCACAAAAGAGAGTCATTTGCAGAACATACGGTATATTGGTCCAACCTGAAGGTAATAAAATTGAGGGCAGCCCTGTATGAACTAGAAAATGACTCACCCAGCTACAGCACATGTAAACTCTTTGAGTCGAGGCCTACACAGCCTCTAGATCCTGACGCTAAAGAATGCAATGTTTTGTAGCACAGTGTGGCATTATATACTCTCCCTGTATCAGAGGGAACATTTCTAATAATCTCAATATTCCACACACAGAAGTATTTTGTTATTTCTATCCTAATGAGTTTAGCTGTCACACTTCTCAGGAACCTTGCAGAATAAAATAAAATAAAAAAATAAATAAATACATAAAAATTAAGAAATAAAAATCCTATGTACCCTACTCCATAAAACTCACTGAGATAACCTCATTTGAATTCCTACATAGCCTCAGCCATAAAAACTCAGCCAGGAAACTTATAAAAGAGAAGAATGGGAGACAGTCAGTTAAATGGAATGGAAGATAAAATGGCAACAGAACTTCAATAGATTTCACAGGTTTTTTCATGGCTTCAGTGTCTTACAGCAGGCAGTAGAGAATCAAGGAAGCTGTTGGCTGCATTGTCATGTGGCATTTTAGATGGAAGAAGAGGGGAGATCTTGCTGACATCATCAATCGGGAACAGAGATGATCATCACATTTTTATCTTGTGTGATGAAAAAAAATCATTATTGCCATCACGATAGGGAAGAGTATCAAGGGCAAGAGAAGGGGCAGCAAGATGGGAGGTAAGATGGTCTAGGAGACATCCCAGAAGAGAGCAAGTGTAACAGAACTGATAGAGGAGATGAGGATCTGAAAATTAGGGAGAAATGGTAAATAACTAACCTTAGGAAGTCAAGCCACTTCTGAAGTGGCAGCTGGATGTGCAGAAGCAGAAGGTTACAGAAGTTCAGACAAGAGCATTACTGGTAGAGAAGGGCATGTACATCGAGGATTCTCCCACAGATACCACTGCAAAGCAACGAGGAGAACTCGTGGCAAAGGGAGGCACAAAAACAATGAAGGAGATGTCAGTGGGGGCGATCTCCAAAGCAAACAGGGAAAAGAGAATTAAAGAAACCAGGTGTTGGGAGGGAGAGATCAGGGAAGAGAATGGCAAAGATTGTCCTCCAGTGAAGCTGAGTACAGGAGCTGCAAAAGCCTGTCTATTAAAAATCAGAGATAGAGATGCTACTTAAAAAGTGGGAACAAATATCAGCTTCTGAGACAGTGGAGACAAGAGACATGAGGAAATTAGTGGGCTCTTATAAAGTCAGACTGAATTAAAGGAATTTCATTTTTGCAAGAGCAAGAGCATGCTTGGGCGCAGAGGGTCTCAAAACCACAGAGTGGCTAAAAATACATAAGAACAGAAGAAGAATTGAGAGAGAACAGAAGACAGAGAACTTGCACTGGGCCTGGAAAGACATTATCATCAAGTATCATGAAAAAGAAGGGAGATGGTGCTTGGGAAGGACAGTACAAGAGGAAGCTGGAGGTCTTATCTGGACTTATTCACGCTGTCCTTTAAGAAGAGGACTAGATCCTAGCAGGGGAAGGAAGGATGAAGGTTAGCAGAAAAACATATTTTATTAGTCATGAGGAAACACAGAGGGTTTGAATCTCCCAGCCCAGTATGAACATCTGTATGAGAGACAGTTCAGTTTCTGGAAGAAGCCCTGACCCTATTAAAGTCAATGACAAAACTCCTGTTGCCTTCAACAGAGCCAAAATTTCACCTTGTGCCTATGGCCATTCCACTGAGACTTCCAACATGAATGCCAATTAGTGCCAGTTTCAAAGGTGACATTTGCGACACAGATAGGCACTCCACTGGGAGATGAGCTAAGATTAGCAAATTGAGTTTGCATAGACCAGTAAAGGTAAGTGTGACTTTCCCTGTCCTAACAATCAGCTGAGGCAAATAGATACACGCATGGGAAAAAAAAAATAGCTGAGATTTTTTTTTCCAAAGTGAGCTAAATATGGCATCATTATTGATTTTAAAGAAAAATAAATAAATAAAAGGGATTAGTAACTCAGCCTGTGTTTGGTAGCTCTAAGTGAATCAATTAGTATGTAAAAAGACATGCATAAAATAATGTTTAATTAAAAAAAAAAAAAAAAAAAAAAAAGGGAGGGGAGGGGGAACTAATTTAAAGGGTAAATTGTCTCATATTTTAAATGAAATGAATACAAAAAAATGACCTGAGGACAGTGATTACTGCTTAGAGGCTTTCAGATGGTAGACTTACGTGACAGCCACTATTAGCACATTCAGATTAATAGTCAACAGTAATTGGAATATTAAACAGAATGTGTCATTCTGACTTTGTAAAATACACATCTGAGTATTTTACTTAATACGGGGTTGATCTGAGATATAAGCAGATGGGATACCACAGCAATCAAAACAGTTACTTTTTCCTTTAATTTTCCTGTTGATGTTCTACCTGCCTTGATCAAACCTCATGCAGTCACTGTACAATTTAACACACAGTATCACTTCAAGCTCCTGATAACAGTGAACCCCTCCCACTTTATAAGCCTCTGCAATACACTGATTTTCCAGGTAACTCAACAGTGAACCAGACCTGTGATTTCCAATACTGCTACCCCACTTTTAAGTGTAAATCTGGGCTAATCCAGTGTGGAACAGGCTCGCTGTTGTGTTTTTCCCAAGTTTTATGTAGGTCAGAATCTCTCCTAATGTGACCGATTCCAATTCTCCGCTCTGATCAACTATTTTCATATCAACTTTTAATCTACACTATTTGGACCAGTGTAATAATGGCTTAAAGGAGTAAGGGAAAAGCACAATAATATATAAACTACACCAATATATGCCAGGTAGTAGGTAAGCCACCTTTCAGCCCCTAAGAGATTCCTGTTTCAAGGCAAATCTGTATGTCATTCTAAGTCAGGTTCTGAATAAATATATGATCGTATCAGGAAGTCACCACATCTGAGATGCGCGCACATTCAGGTGCAGGCATTGCCTTTGAGCAGCTGCCAGTATGCTCAGAGGAGACCGAGGATGGCATAGCAGAAGTGCACTGGCAGCTCTGCGTGTGGAAGCTTGTGTATCACCAACTCACATTGTACTTAGCCCTAGGAAGCTCACTAAATCTTTTCATGTTCTACATGCCAAATTCATCAAGAACTTTAAAAGAGAGAAAGAAAGACATAGATAATTTTTTAATAGTTCCCACTACGTATGATTAAAAAAAAAATAATTAATGAATAATACAGCGTGAACTCACTGCTCTTCTGCCACTGTGTGGAATAAGGCTTGCTCAACACCTCAGTACCTTTTGAGTGTGAGCCTGTTAGATCAGCAATCTGAGCTGAAATGAGTAATGAGGCTTTCTCAACCTGCATCACACTACCCAGACTGGCTCTGCTTTTGCTCAGTGCGCAGCTCTCCCCTGATTTCAACCACAGCGTCGTGGAAAGATCACAGGTAGAATACAATTTGATAGCGTACCAGGGTTGAAGAAGAAGGGCATAATCCCACCATGCTACCCCAATGCCCAAAGTCATACTCCCAATGACCAGACCAAAAGAGGAGGCAGAAAACTGAGAAATTTTCACCTTTCATCCTAAGGCTGTGGACTAGACTGGTTTTTTTTATGGAGACACTGACCTGGAGGGGTGAAGGGGGCTGCTATGTGTGTATGTGTCAAGTGAGGAGGAGAGAGCTTTAATTAATCTTAAATGCCTTTGCAATTCAAGAATGGTAACCCTGGATCAGTTCCTGTACTAACATGATTAGCAAATATTGACTTTTGAGTACAATAATAATGTGTCATCTGAAACCCTTGATAAGTAACTTAAGTACTTCCTTAGCTTGCATCTTATTAAATTAGATGAGGTACGGCTGAGACATATTACACAAAGCCATTGAAATGAGAAATCAGACCTAAAGATTTTAGCATTGATTAAAGAAAGTCAAAAGTTGCAAGAAAGATGAAACTCTGTCCCCATATTCTGATCTCCATCCATTACTGTGAGTAGAGATTGTCTGGCTCTAGGATTTATACTGACACTAGTGACCTAATAAATACTTGTTTCAGTATTTACTAACATGGATGCATTTTCTTTGGAGTTCTTTGGTCTGAAGTCACTTTTCCCTATTTTCACGATACCGTAATTCTCACAGTTGTCACAGGGGTAAACATGTGCTATTTGTGACTTTTTGACATGCAATCCATCATTTGATTATGTATGATGACCATATAATGCCAGTTTTACAGAAGGTTAGCTGGCATAGGTTTTGAGCTTTTGAAGTTCTCATACAGGAGAAAAAGAAAGGCGTCACACTTGTGTGCCTGTGAATATGGTAAGTATAGCATACTCAAATCTGTTCATAAGGTTTAGTTTAAAAATGTGTACAGCAACTCAACCAAGAAAGGAGTTAAAAGATGTGATATTCCTCAGATGCAACCTGACAAATCTTACTTTATTGATTAGTTTTCAAAGGCAGTGCAGTGAGAGCTCTACAGTCACAATGGACTTTGGAATTGGGGAGGGGGGAGGAGAATGGGGAAAAAAAAAAAAAACCAGCTCCAAATGTCATCAAAGCAAATGGTCTGTGAATGTTGCTTCAAAGCTAGTCATTAGTTGCTAGGGTATTTTGCCACAAAGCTTGTAAAGAGGTTTTCCTGGAGGGAAAGGTATGACAAAATGCACTTCTTGGCAAGATTATTTCTGCTTAAATAGCAGGACACATTAATTCTTGCTTGATACATAAAATTAATTAGAGGATTAACATCCTTTATGAAATTTTGCCAAAGATTTTTTTGCTTTTTACCAGGAATAGACCCCAGGCCTTTTCTGTACTCTAATGAAATTGCAAATTGACTTGTGTTCAAATGATGCTTGACTAAAATGAATAATTAAAAATGTATTGCTAACAATGAGATGGGTCAGCTGATCTTTTCAAGGATTAATTAGTTTCAAGAACCATCCTTCTTATGTAACACAGTGAGGGCCAATGCCAGCACACCTTTTTTTCATGCAGTAGTTCCCCTTGAAGTCAATGGCCCCATTCTACTCCCAGTTATCCAAGGTTTTATTCCAGATTCAATCTGTTTAGAGTGAGTTTTCCTCTGTGGCAATTCAGAGAGGAGCTATGCCTGAGCGAGTTGAGCTACCTACAATTCAAGAAGCCCAATTCCTCTCTTATTAGGGTCTGATCCAAATCCAAGCTGAACTGGTGGAAGTCTTCTGTTAGTCTTCATTAGGCTTTGCATCAAGGCCAGAAAAATACATTAACGTAAACCCCAAGTATTTCTACAGGGACGAACAGTGTAACATCGGTGTAAGATCTCTGTGACTGCAAATGGAATCAGGATCAAATCTTCCATAGGTCAAGAAGTTGATAAACGGAAGAAAGCTAAGACTAAAGGGAATAAGGAAGCCTGTGTGTGTGTGTATGCTTGTCCATAAAACATGCTGGGATCTGCTACTCTCCAGCATGAATCAGGATCTAGGAAAAAAGACTCAACGTAAATATTTCAGAAGCGGGTCAGGAATCTCAGGTTTTTTAAAAAGTTTCAAGTATCTAATTTCCAAAAGCACCTATGTGCAGTTAACTTGGTTTCCATTTTCACAGGTGCCTTGAAAAATCCCACCAAATGCCTATCTGTTTTTTGAAAATTGGCCTTAAGTCCCCATTTTCAAAAGTGACTTGCACACTGTGGCATCCAACCCTGGCTGAATGCCACGCAAAGCAACATTTGGAGGTTAAGAGCAAAAAGCTGGAAAAACTGCCCCACCCACTCGGTATTTGAGTTAGTTCAGCTAGAGCTGATGTCAGTATATTTGCAGAGTGCTTCCCTATGCTGGGCAGAAATTTTCACAAGCCCTTTGAAAAATTAACCTTTAGCTTCACATAAGGTGAGATTTCTGGAGGCGTAAAGGTGCAAAGGGAGATAGATGGTGATTAGAGTAGAGGACCCAACTGGTAATTTATTGCTGAAAATCTCTTTCACTGATCTTTCACTTTTAAAGTATGAAACGTCTGAGTTACTTCCCTAGCATGTGCGAATAAGCGTGTTTCACTTTTAAAATTCCTTAATCACCTCACGTGTTTGTAAAAGGTCCCCTTCTGCAATGAGAATTTTTTTAAAAAAAAAGGAAACCTAACATTCAATTTCAGTGTTTTCTCAAAACACTTTCTAATTCTCAAAACACTTATTTCTGCTTGCATGTTTCAGAGTTCCTGTCTCCAACGGATTTTTCAGATGTGTTTTATGTTGTGTTATGATGTTTCTAATCTGGGTGATGAAAGGTTAAAAGATACGCCTGTATGAAATTACCCAGTGGCTCTTGTGAACTAACATGTATCTTATTGAGTATGATCACTCTCTCATTTGCTTTGGCTACAGCAAAGCTTTCAGATACAGTAGGAGTAAGTTGGGATCCCCAGAGCCTACTGTAGAATTTGAAGGGGGGGCTTCCTTGCCTTCCTTGCCACAGACCTACTAGCCATGCGTAAAGAGACGACGCTCTGGAAAATGTTGTTTTTCTTTGGCTGCCCTTTAGTCAGATCTTCTCACTGCTGGCATTGTGCAGAGTCAGCTTAAAAGGTGTATTTAGCATTGAGGGATTTGGTAAATACTGCTTTATTGTGCTTCATACTCCCTACAGGGCATTCTGAAGAGATGAATAATAAGTGTGAACAGGAAGAGCAAGTTTCCAGTCCTGTCAAATTAATTAGAGCAGCGTAGACTGAAGTGAGGTTTGCCGTTAGGTAGGTTGAAAACAGGCAAAGGGAATCACTCAGGCATATACAAAAATGTTACCCCACTTCTATTATTATTGTTTTCTTTTGAATCAGATATAAAATGTAGCTACGTTTTGCCATCCACAACAAAACCTCTCTCAAATACCAGGCATATAAATAAAATAAACTGGATATGCAGAGCTATCCCCCTGCTGTGGCAAAAGCAAGACTTGCCAAGTGATGACTCTGTCATCAGAGCTGCCGTTGAAGAAGTGTTTCCTTACGTGTTTTAAGGGAATTAGTGACACCCAAGCTCAATGTCATTTAATTCTGTAAAGACATTTTCGAGCTTGACTCAGCTCGCAGCTGTAAAAGTCCCTCCGATTTGCCAGCTGCCTGCTTCATAATTTTTGGAGACTTGCTTTTTTTCCTTATAGCAGCCCAGAAATGCCATTCTTGGTGTCATGCTTGGGCTCCGGTTTGTGTCTTTTCCTAAGTCTTTTCAGACAGCCATCAACACAGGAGGTAAAAAAGGGTCTGATCCAAATCCTGCTTCAGCCAGTGGAAAAGATTCCTGCTGAATGAAGTGAGGGCTGGATGAGATTGGTTGACCCTAATTTGTTCATTCCCTGCCTAGACGGGAGTGGTCTCTATTGTGCATTTCCAAGCTCTGGTATGAAATGGCTCAAACTCTGAGGCTACTGCTTCTCCTGAAAACTACTTTCCAGACTAAACAGATAATCTGATAAGAAAAGTATTGCCCCCTTTATCACAACCCACCCTCTTTACTCCTTTCCCTTGGAAAGCCTTACATTTCATTCTCCCTCAGTTGTGTTTTCACATTTCATGTGTTAATTAAGCATGTAAAATATTCCTCCCGCACTTTGCATTTGTACAGTGTAGGTGCTTTCATCCTTCCTTCTAACTAAGCCATTCCAGTTTTCCAGCATTTTATTACTCTTCTGTGACTTCAACAGATAAACCTCCTTCCTGACACTTGCCCGCACGTGGCGTCTGGAGTATATATACCACAGTACACTACAGTACATAATATACACCACAGTATACTGCAGCAGCCATCCCCACAGACGAGAATATTTCGGTGGTCTTCATTTGATCCTTGTCACCTTGGCATTAGTCACCTCAGACTACCTTTCAGCTGATGGGGACGAAAAAAAAAGACGGTTCCGTGGCCTAATTTAGGTCATCCTAAAGCAGAGTTTAAAACAGGTCATCAGACTGTGCTCTGAAGTGCCTGTTTCTCTAATGGAAGACTTAGAAGGGAGCCCAGAAAGCCTGGTGTGGCTGTGGAGACACCTTCCATAGACAGCTCCCATCACGTGATGCGAGCTATGTCCTTGGAAATGTGCAGCTGGGAACTGTTGTTCAGAGTGGCTTTGAAAGGGAACAAATGCCAGGTCTAACAAAATAAAGCCGTTCTGAAAAATTTGTTCTGCTGACTTCTTATCCAGGGAGGTGAACAAAAATTAAGTGTTTTTATAACCTTGGAAGCTCCCGCTTTGATGTTTTTAGAATGGAAAGTTGTGGTTCTTGCTGCTGTTTGTGTTGAAAAGCACTACAATGAAGATGCACCAGATTTCTGAAGTGAATTAACAAAAAATTATGCTGAAACATGAATGAAATGTTTCAGCATTCCCTGCATCCCATTTGCAGTTTAGCCTTAGGTTTCCTTTTCTAATTTTGGCTCATAGAGAGCTTCAAACTTCTTATGCTCAGCCTGCTTCAGAAAAAAAGTACACTTTAAATTTGGGATTTCCAGCTAAATTGAGATAAGAGAGCCAGCTCCTGCTCTCTCCTGTAAATGTTCTTCATCTATGTCCTTCCTCAATCTGTATTTCTGTTTCTTTCACTCTTGATAGCGTACGGAGTACCCACTTCCAATTTTCTTCCACTTGCCCACTTTTTCTGAAGCTGCAATTCTGATGTCACTGTTGGCCCCAGATAAGCAAAACTTGTTCTCCATCTCTCCACATACCATGCTTGACCACGAGGATGTGGGGAGGAACATGAAAGGTCAGGGAGAAAATCTCCTCCTTACACTTTCCAGTCCAAAATTATTCTGATGTGACTCAGTGTGGCTCAGCTGACTATTGCTTTGTGCCCCCGAAGAGCTCGGATCCCACCATGGTACGTGCTTGTGCCACATAAAGCCAAGAAGGCGGCAGATCACTGAACACTCTCTCCTCTTCAGGGTGGGTGTGGTGGCATGGGAGTTAAAAATGGCAGCTCATTGAAAGAAAACATGATGAAGAGTGCTTCAAAAACTGTGCCACTCCTGCAAGCAGGCTGTTACCACCTATTTGCTTTCAGCTCCCTAACTCCAATTTTTGGCAGCTGCTTTAGAGCAGCCAAGGAACTCCTGCTCTAGGATCTGCAGAGGGAAGACGGTCCACAAAAGGAATAGTTTGGGCACTGGGGACAATAAGAGGTCTGGGGCCTGAGACTTACAGGCAGACACTCCCTTCTCTTTTTGAGAGACTTTCAAAATGCTTTGGTTTTCATTCCAAATTGGAAAAAACCAGACATTTTACAATTGCAAAACCCTCCATAAAACTGAATGATCTTTCTCCCCACAGCTCCATCTGAAACAGATGGAAATTTCTTTAGTGAAGTGACCACTTAATTAAAAATATGTGATACCAAATTAATACCATTTCAGCAGGTAGTGGGAAGACATGTGAAGATTGCTCAACCTTCTCCAGGTGTTTAAGACAGCTATACATTGCTTTTTAAGGTGTCTGGCAGTTGGTAAGTAACTTAAACGATGGTTGTCAGCTCCCAAATAGAAGAAATAAATGAACACAAAGAAGCAAAATTTCAATTAAAGTTCATCATGTAAAACAGGCCTCATGCCTTCCCTGACCACAGAGATTAGCTTTTGTGTCTGGAATTGCATTTCATAAACCTTCCTCGACATGGAACATCTGCTCCCTTTAGGACTATTGTTTTACATCCATAAATAAAACATAAAATTACATTTTTGTCACTCTTCAGGCCAGATCTTCAGCTGGCATAAATCAATGGCAAGCAGTCAACCTCAGCAGAGCTCTGCTGACTTAAACCAAATGAGGATCTGGCCCTTGACACTTTGGTGCTGAAGAAAATAATGGGTCTGGGCAGAGTGTGTGGGACATTGTTTATCAGAGAATGTGTGTGAAACTACATGGAGCAAGTAACCATAAAGCATGATTGATCTCTCCAGCATATTTTAACACTTTTTTTTTTTTTTTTTTCAGTGTTTACTGAAACCTTTTAGGTAGTGCAGTCTTCTCAGATATCATTTTATGTTTGAAAAGCTTTCTAATTCATAATGAAAAGTTATGCGTCGCTCCAATGAACCTCTAGCTTCAATTACTTGCTGTGCAAATGGTTGGCCTGCATTTTGACCAATGTTTATGGTGCTTGGCAATTTTTCAGTAGCTACTTTACCCTGGTATGATTAATTTCTTGCATAATATGAGGTTTTGCATGTGTGGAGCTGAAATAATCCTACTAGGCAGAAGAGAAATAAAAGAGCTTGTGTGCTTCAGCTTTAAAAACATTTGAAACATAACATCACAATTTTAAGCGTGCCAATGATAATACAAGTTAGCCACGGATGAAGACAACCACAAGAGACATGAAGGTCCTGATGGGATTCAGCAGCATGAAAGTCATTACTTGGCTAGTAAGGTGAGCACACTAGATCATAGCTGGGCAGCCCCAGAAGCAGGGAAGCAAGAGACAAGCCTGTAGCTCACTGTAAGTGATTGCAGCAGTAGAAGAAAGAATGACTACCAGTACTCGTTTGTTGTCTTGAATGCCAACTCCTTCTCAGTGCACTAGTCTCCCATTGCACCAGAAGAGTTAACATGCATTAACTACCCTGAAGTAAACAGAGGCAAAGCTTGAACGAACAAATGTTAATCTAAAAATCTCTTTGGCTTTAAGCTCCTCAGAAGTCTCACTGGTATCATGCTGGAAAGCTAGGTTTGTGCTTTAGCTCCTTCATCTGGATCAGACATCGCAGTAGGTGACTAGGTATCAACATCTGAATCTACACAACGTTAAAGCGACAAATATTGCTGCCAGGTTTTTTTACTGAAAGGATTTGAGAAGAATGAGGTAGCGAAGCCCTGTTGCATTCTAAAGCAGAAAGACATTTCCACAGAACCTGGCAGCCAGTTCTCTTTGGGCTCTGTAAAATGAGCAATATGGAGCATTAACACCCAACAGTCTGCCTGCTCCTGCCACACCAACAGACACATCTGCTCTGGTTCAGTTATCACTTAGTGTCTGAATGCAAGCACATCCTCTTCAGTGACTTAAGCTAAAATATTGTGCTGTAAATTCAAGAGGCTCTTAGATGGGCACATGATGTTATCCTCAGCAGAAGTTGCAAAGCAGATTGCTGGAGGAGGTAACGTCTTAAACCACCTTTGAAAGAAGCCTGTAGGTGCCTTCAAAATCCCAACCTCTGTATTTTTACTTAATAGAAAGTCTGTCCGCACTGCAAATTTCAGTATAGCAAAGAGGTACCCAGACTAGCTATAAATGAGCTAGCCATAAATGAGCCTGCTTTCTGGCACGATAAACTGGTCCATATGGAGTTAACACTGCCAAAAAGCAGGGTAAATTAGTCCTCTTGGTGTTCTCTGCTGTCTCATCTTGACCGTGTCCAGTATCCACCATGGTTCATTTACAGCTAGCTTGGGCATTTCTACCTTGTCTGGTGGACGTACTCAGAGCAATGTTGTGGTTATTGCTGTAACATCTACAAGAGCAGAGGAGCTGAGCCTAATGGGAGTTGGTTACTTTTTACCTTTGCCTTTTAGCTCAGTGCAGAGGAGCTGAATCCCAGCAACTACTTTATGGCCACCAAGATATGCAACAGAGAAGCATCTGATGCTGAGACTCTTGTGAGATATTTGCTTTTTAACTTTTTTAAACCACCCTTTTGTAACACTTTCTGTTTAAAACAAAGTAAACAGGTGATATGTGTGAGATCAGTTGATCTACCTTGTGGAACTCAACCAGCTTAGTCCTTCGAGTTCCAAAGAAATTGAATCAGCAGCATGACTTAGGTCTTAACATTCTTTTAAAATATCTAAAACCACATTTTCGTAGATCTCAAACACTCTGAATGGTTTTGAATGGGAAAAAAAAAGCATCTGAAAAATTACAAACCATGTTAGAAAATCACCTGCATGAGCTGAATTCAAACTGGGTTCTGGGTATCTGAAGCAACATCTATCCTTGAAATCTGAAGTGATGTGGAACTTCACAAGGCACCTACGCAGAAAAAAAACAAAAACCAAAAACCTGAGCAATGATCAATCTACACTTAAAACTTTCAGATACATGGATAGGTAGAAAACTACTCAGTATAGATCCGGTTTCACTGCCAGGGAAGTGCTTATGGCAGGATGGTTTATTTCAGTGAAGTGAAGTAAAATAAGCTATGATAATAAAAGCTGCACCAGTGTATCTGCATCTGACAATTAGCACTTTTACCAGCACAGTTATCTGGCAAAAAAAATCATGTCACATTTAATGCACACATACCATCAAGACCTCTAATGCCAACTCCAAATGCATCATGTTAACAGAATTCTATAGGCTTCAAAAATGAATTTCATCCAACAGTGCATAATTTTACAACTGGCTAGCACAACACATGAAAATAACACTTCAAATCACTGGTTGATGTATGTGATCTTCCTCAGTACCATGAAAAGTGAAGAAGACCGCTTTAAAATGTCCCAGTGCTGTCCAGTTTCCCACTCCATTTTCTGCCTTTGCAGCAAAATGGGGTAAAGCAATCAGCGTGTGATGAAATCTTCTCGAAAATGTGAATGTAGCCCTTTCTTTTTCTGTATTTACTTATAGATCACTGTATCCCTGAAGAACTATAAACAGCTGAGAGCAAAAAATAAAGGGACCTCTGAAAAGTTTTATGTGCTCCAAACTATAAATGTCAGGTGGCAATACTAGGCAGTTTATTTTTCTGTATAATTTTTTTTTTTTTCATTAAAATATTTTTCTCTGAAAAATAAAAGCTAGCTCGTCACTGGCAATTTTATGAAATACATATATAAATTTGCAGTGGTACTGATGAATGCCTTTAATAAGCTGAGTTGACAATGTTGGGGTTTTTTTGTTTTTTGGGTTTTTTTTTTCTTCTGCCCAAAGAAAACAACATGTGGTTAAAAAGTGCTCGCATTTTTTAGTTTTGGTGTTTGGGGATTTTGTCGAGTTTTGGGTTTGTTGTTTTCTTTTTTTCTTAAATAGCAAAGGGGTAATGAAAAGGACCAGCCATAAGTAATACACCCCGAGATCTGTATAAAAATTCAAGTAAGGCAAAATTTTGGTATAGCAGCAAAGAACCACAATGGGTTGGGGAACCTCAGCAACAGCGTTTGCCAGACCAAAGGTTACGGTTTTATCAAGCTCAGGGTCAGCGTGGATCGCGAAGCAAGGGAGCCGAGCGTGTGCACGTGGCTGGGGGCCAAAGGGCACACACAACATTTTCCAAAGGTGAGATTCCTCACTACTGTGCTTTCCCTCCCCAATTAAGGGTTGAAACAAACCACTGGAATCTACTGTATATCCTGGGGAAATGAATGCCCTGGCTGCTTTCCAACTCATATTTCACTCTTTCTACAGCAAACAAACAATGGGCCAAGTAGGATGTTGCATGTTGCTCTGGAAAAAAAAAAATTAAAAAAGTTAAGTATTGATAAACTGAGATTAATTTTTACAAAAATGTTTCTATCAAGTGTGTATGCTTTGCCTCTTGGCCATTATGGAAATGTCAGGGGTTTAATTGGCAGCTGTGAATAGCAGCACCTGCAAACAGCTCAGGGCTTGTTCCTGTGGTCTGGCAACATTCTTACTTTATGCTTTAAATAAAGGCTTACTCACTGAGACAGAAATAACTGACAGGAGATGATTGATGATTGCCCATCACGCAATGGCTGACATCTACCATTCACTGACTCCATTTACAATTTCACTTCCAGATTTCATTAACAGGGCCGTGACATCTAGGAACGGGATTGATACAGATGGCAGCTCAGTTACAGAGTTCAGCTGATACTGAGTGTATGTTAAGCATGGAAAACAGATTACTATGAGCTCCAATCTATCTCATGTGGTACGTTTTGGAAACCCTATCTGTTTACTGCAGGTAACCTTTTATAGTTCTATTTATTCTGCCTAGTTTCAAACCAGATAGCAATTTTCCATAGTGGAGAATTTATAGTGCCATTTGCAATGTGCGTTTATAAAATACTTACTTCCGTGAAATATTAAGACAAGATTTTGGCAATCTAAGGGTTCCCTTTTTGCTAAAAGAAGGAAAAAAAAAAAAAAAAGCAAGCATATAAAATCCACCATTTCCCTCCTGACAAATATCCTCTTCTGAGCAAAAGAAATGGCTCAACCCACATCGCACACCTGCATAGGTCTCAAACACCAGTGGCTGTGGAGCTCACAGACAAATAAAGAAGTTTCCAGCTAGAGGGGCCAGTCACACTTGGCTCCAAAATCCTGCTGACCTCTGCCTGAGATGGGACACGGTGTCCTGCAAATCCATTTTTATCTCAAGCTCGTTGCATTTGGCACAGGCTGCTCTTCAGGAAGGATGAGGCTCAAAATGCAATTTTTCATTTTCCTTAAGTAGGTAGGCCAAATATCAGATCTGAAGTTAGTTTTCAAACCCCAGACAGTCTGAAGCTGCTCAGAGGCAGAATTTCATGTCAGCTCGCTGTCAGGGTGAGGGATGGTCCTAAAATTCAGAGCACCTTTCAGTTTGAGAGCTTTGGTTTGGACACCTTTCCCTTGGTATTTGTGTGGATGTCAGTGAAGGAGCAGCAGGAAGCAGTGACATTCTCCCTAAGCAGCTCTTGACTCTAATTTAGAGACTACCAAGAAATTGGAAGGGCCACCCCTGAATTAAAATGGTATTCTGCAAAAGTAAATAGTCACAGCCTATAAAGCACTCATAACCACCTATTCCATGCAAATAAACAGACTTAACTTAGCCTTAAGGGAGGAGAGTGAGAAATAAGCAGGGTAAAAACCAGGCATAACATCTCATGCAAGCAAAGAAAGGTGTCACTTAATGGGTTGATGCAACTGCTCTGCAAAGCTGTGCTGCTGAAGAAGTGTGCATTGTGCAACAGGGTTTCTTCCCCCCATTATCACACCTTGCTTTTGCTTTTCCAGCTCAATCGGTGAAGTTTTCAGAGCCTTCTCACAGAGCCCTCTCTAGGAATGCACCTCTCCTGATCAAGTGCTGGAGCAAAGCCTGAAAGCACGTAGACAACCAGGGCTCTCCAGGCAGCTGCCAGAAGTTTCAATGAGAAATTCTTAATTTTCACATCAGACCACAAACTTCATTTTTACAGCAGCCCAGCTTCCAAAACCCTGTGAACATACAGCGGACCCTTTGTCAAATGCTCTACACTTCTTTCTCTTTCTTGAAGCCAGCGTAGCTTCACTGTCTCCTACTTTGCCATCAACAGGATCTTCTGAACCTCAAATTTGTGCTGGTCTTACAGCCAAAAGATCACGCAGTGGAAAGCAGTGTTAAGACAGTTCTTCAGCAGGTGCAGAGATAACCACTTTCCAGACTGACACTTGTAATGGCATTCCAGAAACAGCTCTGGGTTGTCTCAAACTTGCTGAGCCAA
Organism: Megaceryle torquata; assembly: GCA_024611175.1. Taxonomy (NCBI): domain Eukaryota; kingdom Metazoa; phylum Chordata; class Aves; order Coraciiformes; family Cerylidae; genus Megaceryle; species Megaceryle torquata. Next base: position 316,063 of record JANIJG010012900.1, on the reverse strand, counting down.
ACCCCTTCCTTCTACATTTCAACTAACTTTGTACATTTAAGCCACTACTTCAGTCTCCCTACATAATTGCATGCAGTCTTTATTGTAAAAAAAATGCAGTAATTCTTTATTATGATTACTTAAAGCAATTTAAAGATGATCACACACAAACTATAGAATTAATATTGGCAAAATATCTATACAGAAGCTAAAGCCAAAAAAGGGGGGAAACCCTCTCTAGGTGAAACTTGGAAGATTTGCTCCAGAAAAAAAAAAACCAAAAAAACCCACAATACATTGTCCAATTTAACTTAAGACAATATGAAAAGTCTTCCTTTCTACCTTGTTTAAAAATCAAAAAAACGTGGTGCTCTTCATAAAGAAAACCTCCTTCTCCGAGTACCTTCTCTTACGTGTGCCATTACTGATGGCAACAGACTGCAGTACAGAGGTTTTCCAAGAAATTCCCCTAAAGTTGCAAGAAGTACCTTTCTGTAATATAATTAAATTCAATTATGCAAAAAGGATTTTTAAAACTTGATAAAGATACATGAAAAATGCAGCAACTGTACCAGAAACAGCTTGGAAATGAGGACTTGCACGCACCAATTTAAGCAGGGCTTTAAAAAACTAACTGTAGGCACCCCTTTTTTATTCCTGCTTCTGTAATTTTGGTTGAGATGAATGGATCTGCAAGGATTTTTATTTTTTTTTCCATCTAGCACACAGCTGGAGATAGTGGAATGTTTTTTGCTATTCTTTGTAAATGTCTTCTGAAAAGCACACTAAGGAGCTACTTCAGCCTGGTGCTCAGGTCGGCGGTCAATGCCAGCTCCCCTCGGCACAGCCTGGAAGCAGCACTTTAAAGTAAAGCATGTGCCCTGTGGAGCAGGGGCCCAAAAGTATGACAGATGCACCCCAAAGTCACGAAGAACGGGAGTTTGCTCCAAGTTTAGAAGTTCAAGTGAAAGCATCCAGCTCTAAGCTTGTCATCAGGGCTCTCTCTGTAGGAGGTGGAGAGAAATAATTACTCTCAGGTTGTGAATGATCTCTTGCTGTGGTAGGCATCTACAACAGAGCAAATCAGTCCTGAGCTCCAAGTGCCCATCTCCTACCACTGACTAGAAGAAACATTCAAACGACTGGCTTAGACAGTGGTATCTACTTCACTGCCACTTAAAATGACACAAGATGCATCTCATCCATTAGAAAATGTCTAAAGAAGCTTTTCTCATGCCTTGGGAGTGGAGATATTACAAGTCTACAGATCCCCCACCCCCCCCCCCCCCCCCCCCCCCCCCCCGCCATGCTCCCCCCCCCACTCCTCTCC